>MIQA02010823.1:12408-25196 GCA_001887855.2 Sclerospora graminicola | reverse complement strand
TTGCAGCTGCTTAATCGCCGCTTGGTTATCAATTTTGAGCACTATTGGCGTCTTCGTTTGCACTCCGATCTCTTCAAACAACTCTCGGACACCTAACACCTCCTTTCGACTCATCGCTGCCGCTACAAATTCGGCTTCGGCGGTCGACAGTGCCACCGTCCCTTGTTTCTTGCATGTCCACCCTGCAATAATTCCATTTACAAACGTAACACTGGCACTCACACTCTTTCGGTCATCCTTATCCGCAGCAAAGTCTGCGTCACTATATCCCACAATTCGCAACGGTATACTTCCACAGTCATCATGTGTCAATTTCAACTTGAGTCCCTTCGTACCATGCAAGTACCGTGCCACCCGTTTCGCCACATTGTAGTCATGTAAAGTTGGCGCATGCGTACGGCGTGTGGCACGGTGAACCGCAAACGATATGTCCGGTCGGGTACAGCGAGATATCCACAGCAAGCTGCCCACCAACGATTGAAAATTCTTCACACTTGGGGCGTTACCATTAGCTCTCTCAGTAAGCAATTCATCCAAATTTCCATCCACGTCCGTACTAGTTATGGGCGTGCGCACAGGGTTTGAATTTTTAATCCGTGCTTCATCAACATCTCCTCGATCGTCAGTTCCTGGTCAATTCGATAACCACCTCCAGGATCTCCTTCAATCCTCATCCCAAGAAATTTTTCCACTGTGCCGAGATCTTTTAACTCGAGAATCTGCATTTCACGAAAGAAATCCTCAATCAGGCTTTCACAAGTTGCCGTAACCATCAGGTCGTCAACGTAAACACCCACAAGCGTAATTTCAGCTCCGTTTGCACGCACGAACACACACGTATCCGTCAAGCATTGTCGAAACTCCATGTCTACCATAGTTTTTCGCAGGTGCTCATACCATAAGCGCCCCGCTTGTTTTAAACCATAGAGGTTTCTCTCCATTTTTAACACCAGATCTCGTGTGCAATTTACGTTAAACTTTCGCAACACCTTGCTTGAGATCACTATTCCTTGGGGTACCTGCAAGTGAATTTCACATTCCTCTTCGGTTCCCGCCTTAGGGTATGCACTGGGCACATCCCCGTGTCTGGCGGGAACCTTCCACACCAACGACATGATTAGAATAATCTTCACGTTGTTCAGCTCCATGACAGTCGAAAACGTGAAAAAATAGTCCTCACCAAAAATCTGTTGATCCCCACGAACAACAAGACGGGCCTTGTAGCGTTCTACTGTCCCGTCAGCACGTAACTTGGTCTTGTAGACCCATTTTGTTGGAAGGGGTTTCTTCCCGTCCACTATCTTCATCAACTTCCAAGTTTTCAGTTCTTCCAAGGCACGCATCTCAGCTTGCTCCGCTAACGTCCACTTCTCCGCTTGCGTACTCTTGTGTGCTTCGTTGTGGCTCTTCGGGTCCGGGATCGCAGCCATCTTACTGTTCTTGTCGCTGCCCGGACCCATCACTGCAAGCGCGTACATGATCGCTTCATCCGGCTCTGCCGGGTCATTTGCTGTCTCCTTCGACCCCTGGCCTTCGCTTTCAGGCGCTTCTGACAACGTTTGCGGATTTTTCACCTTGGACTTCTTCGTTTTTTTCATTCGTAGCTCCTCCAAAGCCGCTGCCTTTTTCAGTTTTCTTTGTTTTGCGGAAGGACTTACGCACATTTCCTTGCCCTTCACTCGTTCTGTCGCCTGCGTCGCCTTGTCTGGCGCTTTCTTCTTCGCTTCCTTCACTTTCTGGTCTCTGCTTATGCTCCTGCACGGTGCCTCCTTCGTCTTCCTGGTCACCGGTCAACGCGCGTAAAATCAACTTGTTCGCACGTTCGTCGAGTGTCTCGATGTGACTTACATGCCTGGTAGTAATCACCACCCTGGCCTTGAGCAGCAAGACTTTGTAGCCCTTAACTTGGTCGTTCTTCCCTAAAATTAGCGCTTTCTCAGCGCGCTTTCCAAGAGATTTCTTACGTGGGTCCCTCCAAACCATACATGGGGACCCATACGTGACTATGTCGCCAATGTTCACCGGTTTTTTCGTCAAAACTTCTATCGGGGGCGCTTTCCCTGGATTAGATCTGGTCGGACTGCGGTTGAGTATATATGTAGCATACTCAGCCGCCTCCGACCAATACATCAGTGGAACCCCCTATCCAATATCATGCACCGAACCATATTAAATATGGTTCGGTTCATCCTCTCTGCCTTCCCGTTAGAGGCAGGGGTCCCTGATTCTGTTACTTGGCGCCGTACTCCGGTCTTCTTGCAAAATAGTTCCACATTCTTGTACTCCCCGCCTCCGTCGGTTCGCAATACGTGAACCCGGCAATTAAATTCATTTTCAAACCAGGCAAGAAAGTGCTCGAACATTTTTGCTGCCCTGTCCTTCGTCGGAGCCGCGAAAACGCGCACATAATTCGAGAAGTGATCAACGAATACCACGAGAAAACGGTTTCCACGCCTGTCACGGGGCGTGATAGGCCCTTTCAAGTCACTGCATATGACTCCTCCAATTCTGTCAATGGGTGAATTTATACCCGAGTCCTTCTGGGGCTGCTTTGAGCGCGTTCCCTTTCCCTCTGCGCACGTAAGGCAATTCGGACGGGAGAAATTCGTTATCTTGATCCCGGAACCTGGTTTCTTTGCCAATTTCTCTACCGAGTCGTAGGATAGATGCCCGAGGCGCGTGTGGAAATGGTGTAAGGATCCCTCTTGTACATCATTTCCCGCTACCACGTTCATCACGCTTATCACAATGTCTGCGAATGTTGACTGCATCGTCGCTCCATTCGAAATTAATTTGGCTACGAAAATTGACCCAAGTAATTCCACAGAGAATAATGTTTGCTCGTTCATCTTGAGTTTCATTTTTCCGTTTTTATCTTCGAACACGCACCCCTTCCTTTTGAGGCACCCAAGTGAAATCAGATTTTTGCCAGTTTAGGAGCGTAATACACTTCCGTGAGGACGATGGTCGTGGCCGGTTCTTCGGTGCTTCTAAGAGTCACCTTCCCAACCTTAGCCACCGTCAAGACCCCACCGTCCGGCAAAATGAGACTCTTGTGGTTCCCACATTCCACTGCATCTTCTAGCAAGCTTGGGTCGCCCACCAAATGACGGCTCGCGCCGCTGTCCACGATCCACACATCATCTTTTTCCAATCCGCTTGTTCGCGTAGATTTCTTCTCTTCGTCCGTAGTCGCAAGGACGAAACGTCGCTCATTATCCCCCTTGGTCTTCCGGCTTGAATTATTTCCTTTCTTGAAACCTTTTCTTTTAGGTTGCTGGGGGCAATATCTCTTGATATGCCCCTCATTTCCACATCCAAAACAAACCTTATCGCCCTTGCCCTCGACCACATTGTTTACAAACGATCTCGAGCTTCTTCGAGGCCTCTTTTCATCGTCTTCGATTTCCTGCGCCCAGGCTACCAACTCCTGGGCGTGCTGCACGTAATCCTGCCTGAGAGGGTTATATCTAACCATCAGGGCCACTTTCATGTGTGGTGCTGCGTATTTCACCACGTTTTCCACAATTAATTTATCGGAGAGCTCACTCTCCCGCGCCAGTGCGACCAAGTATAACAAATGCTCGGTCCAGGGTCGCCGGGGATCCTTCTCGGCCGCAAACATTGCCGATGCCTGGTGATGCGACAGATTCATTTTGAACGCACTGTTTATCTGTTCCAGCACGGCGTAAAGTGTCGGCGTCATAGCCCACCACACACCAATGTTCGACTGGAAATAACGTAACGCCATGCCCTCAAGGTGTTCACCTAATTTGTTCACTTTTAACCTTTCGTTCCATTGGAACCCAGAGGTAAGTTGGGCCACTTCCAGTGCTTCGAGGAACAGGTAAGCCCACTGCTAAAAACCTGCTCCTAGCCCCTTGTACGTTTCCGTACCATTGAAATTCTGTATGGTGAGTTTCGCAAGCTTCACACCATACCCCATATTTCCAACGTTTGCGTTTCCGTCGGGTGCTACCCCTGGTGCCCCCGGATTTATGCGAACGCCCTCTTGTTTCGTCTCGAAAACTCCTGGCACGCCCTGGCCTATACCTTCGGCCTTGTTCAATTCGTCAAGGGTCATTCTGCCACCGAATGGTCCGTGGTTATGAAGGCTGTCTCCAAAGCCATTCGAGGACCGTGACTGACCGAAATCATTCGCGCGCTCATTTTCCATCTTCTCAAGGCGCTTGTCAAACTTTTGCATAAACTCCATCATGTTCGTTATGGCCGCAGCCATTTTATCGTCCTTATCCTCGGATATTCTTGCGGTATAATATAACCCCGATTCGATTTTTCACAGCGTAAAAACTCCACGAACCAACCAGCACAATTACCCTCTGCGTAAGGGGACTTTCACAATGCACCACTTCTTTAACTTAAAACAGTGAAAAGATCGAACTTAAGATGCCCTTTAAACTTGGGCTCATAACCTGTCGAAAGTAAACCACTGAATTAACTCCACACTCCAGTACCACGGAAAGCAAGCGAGCCGGCCAGTGCACGAGAACTCCACAAAGGTACGTGAACAAACGAAAGCGTAAAATACCACTTTATCCACAACAGAAAATGAAAACGTAATAGAAGCCAGTCGTAACACACCAAGCTCCTTGTTTGTAATTTCTTTAGTGTGTGAGGTAATTGCAGGACCTAATTACTTAGGCCCACAGGAAGGTTACGTAAGCGCGTCTTAAGTTTCAGTAAAAAGTAAAAGTGATTTATTTATGTAATAGTTAAAAATCTACACTAAATAGACTTAACCTGATTTTCGTGTAACTATGCCTTTCGTCAGTCTTGTATACTTGAAAGTTACTATGGTGGTTCTCAACCACGCACACCCTCATGCAGCCAACTTCTACATTTTTCTGCTTCCATTGTGGATAATGACACTCCACCTTTTTTCTTGCAGATCCAGCTTACAAAAATACCGTCTGCCGTGACAACTCCTCCCGTTGTTGATTTCCTATCGTCCTTGGCTCCGGCATAATCAGCATCGCTGAAGCCACAAATCCGAGCGCAACGTTTGTCTTGACGTTTTAATTCCATGCGTAACTTCGTTTCCTTCGTTCCTTTCAGGTATCTTACGATTTTTTTGGAAGATTCCAATCTATTGGCCTAGGAGCATGTAGCTTTCTCGTCGATTTATGTACCCTGAAGCTTATGTCTGGGCGCGTACATCGCGATATCCAAAGCAGACTTTTGACCAACGATTGAACATCCTTTACCAAAACTTTACCCGAGGCTTCTTTCGTGCATTGTAGCTCGTCTTCATTTAGGTTTAGTTCTTCAAATTTTTCTCCCTATTGGGGTTTTCACTGAGTTTGCATCCATTAGATTTAAACCCCGTAACATGATGTTGATCGTCACTTCTTGATCCACAACGTATCCCACATTTGATTCGTAAGCGACTCTCATTCCAAAAAAGTCGCCACTTTCAAAGGTTTTTGATCTTCAAAACCTTCATGTCGTCACAAAAATCATTTTATAGAAGAAATGAGGATTTCAGACAATGTTCTCAAGCTAAAAAAAAGACACTTTTTGGGTTAAAACAAGTGTGGCGGCTGTGGAACACGCTACTTCACAAGAAATGCGTAGAATTAAATTCCAAGCAATGTATCACAGACCTGTGTCTATACATCAAGGTTCCGGATGGCAACACGACGATTGTAGGCGTGTTGTATTAGTGATGAGATATTACGTTGGGTTTAATTCTTCCTTGTAGATTCATTCCTTGCGGAATAAAGAGGTATATGTTGTGATCTTCCTTTTACATAAGCATTTGGGATGACTCCATGTCGTATACACACACCCCACTTGCTTGCCAAAGCCAAAATTAACTTGACAGTTCCCATTTCAACCACCGCGGCTAACTTTAATGTGTAATCCAATCTCAATCTCTGTTCGTTGCCGCACACAACCTGCCTGACTTCATATCGTTCGATGTCGCCATCTCATCCATTTTTGGCATAAAGACCCACTTCGTATGAAGAGGCCTACAATCTTCTGGCTGCTTGATAACTTTCCAGACTTCATTTCCTTTCAAAGCCGGAATTTCTTCCTCGATCGCCACTTTCCACTTGTCATTGTTTTTCCTCTTCATCGCTTGACTGTAACTCTTCGGGTCTACTTCAGTGACGAAATTTACGGTTCCAAGGATTTCCGTAATGTTTTTGACTCTTTGCACGTCGTTGTCTACAACGTTTAAATGTCGCTTGCTCGTTACATTTTTAGTCAACGCTTCTGGTTCCGTCCCGCTCGCGCTGCCAAGTTTGTTTCTTGTTCTGGGTTTCGGACGTTCGTTCCCAGTTACCCTCCCCTTCTTCTCCTTCTGATCCTTCGTTTCTTAGAAAATGCTTCTTGACTTGCTCATTTTGCGTCGCATCCAAAGTATCGATGATTTTATGTGCTGCGTGACCAGAACTTTCCTTTCTTCTTTTAAAAACATTTTGTATCCTTTCAATTCTTCACTCTTGACAACGATTAGCCCGATCTGTGCTCTGTGAGCGTGGGAATATTTTCTCGGGTTCCGGTATACCGTGCACGGCGAACCAAATGACACAATCTCACCTTGTTTAGGTTTCTTGTCGGTTAAGCACTCTAGTGGTCACATTCTCTTGACGTTATCGTTTGTAGGGCTTCTGTTCACAATTTAGGTGGCGTACTGCACCGCGTCGCTTCAGAACATCAAAAAACTTGAACCACAAGAGAAAATCATGCACCGAGCCATATTCACTATGGTTCGGTGCATTCGTTCTGCTTTTCCGTTGCTGGATTGGCTATTTGCTTCACTGATTTGACGCATGACTCCAGTACTTTTGCCGAAGCCGTCAAATTTCCTGTATTCACCTCCACCGTCGGTTCTAAGGACGTGGGATTTGCAATTAAATTGTCGCTCAAGAACGCCAAAAAAGGCTCGTACATCTTTGCGACCCCATCTTTTGGTCTTGTCAAGAAAACTAGAACATAACTTGATTAAAAATCCACGAAATTTACCATATACCTGCTTCCAAATATGTCTTTGGGCGTGAACAATTTCAATCGGAACATATCACGCCCCCGAATCGATAGGTCGGTGAATTTTGTCCACTGTCTGGTTTTGTTACTGCTTTCTCTCTGCGCACGTTAGACAGTTCAATATTTTGCGGTCGGTCAGCAAAACTCCGAAGCTGGGATACTTTGCCATTCTTTCGATAGCATCGTAATTTAGGTGTCCAAGTATGGCGTGAAATGCATGAGCGATGCACGTCATTTTCACTGTCTATCCCTTCATCATTTTTAGTGAGCACAACGCAAAAATTGATTCTTTCTTATCCGAGTTCTTCAACTCCACTTCCACGTTTACCGTAAACACTTTATTAGTGATTTCGATGTCGAAAATGGGCCGTTTGCTTTCACGATGCAACATGACCATTTTCCCATTGATGTACTTAGTACGTCATCTCGATTTCTTTGTCCATAACTATTCCATACGAAAAGATATTCTTCGCGAAGTTTTCGATGTAAAACACATTTTTGACCTTGAAAGTTCTTGTTTTAATACCGACTTTTACGCAAATCTTTATCAATCCCTTTTGGAAAACGTTCAACGACTTTGTATCTGCCTGAAAGCAGGTTCTGTTTACGTGCTAAGCGTCTCGAAGATAATTTGTGTTGCATGATTGCTCCGCTACCCAAAATCCATTTGTTTTGTCTGATTTCACCTTTTTGTCCGTGATTGCATGGCTGGAATCCACTTTTCTTCCCTTTTTCTTTGGGCATTTTGCTCGAATATGTCCAACATCACCGTACCCGTATTACCTCCAGCCTTTGCCTTGTTTTCAACGTAATTTAATGTTTTGTTTCCATTTTTCCTTGTTTCGAATCGCTTGTCAGTTTGCACAAGCTGTGGAAAGCGATTTGAAATAAGGGAAAAATTGGAAACGAAACGATAAATTACGTTGAAATCAAGGCAAAGCCTGGAGGTGTTACGGGTGCGGTGATGTTGGACATATTCGAGCGAAATGCCCAAAGAAAAAGGGAAGAAAAGTGGATTCCAGCCTTCAGCTTGCCGAAGGTAGTCCGCTCTAGTATGATTGTACTTGTCCATAAGAATAGTTTTTAGCTCGGCCAACGCGTAATGCACCACGTTGTCAGCCACTAAAAACGGCTTGCTTCCGCCAACCTCTTCGAAAATTGCGACCAAGTAAAGGTTATGCTCATTCCAATTTTCCTTGGGGTGTTTTCGGCTCGTAACATCTTATTCATCAATGACATAGCGTAGGAATATCGTTCCACCACGAGTCCACTTATCGGTTATAATACTACTCAGCAGTTCCTCTGGGAAATGACTTAACAGGTCCACGTTTACACATTCTGTCCATAAAAAGTCACAGGCGATTCTGCAATCGTAATCTGCCTAATAAACCTGGGGTCCCATTGTTTAAACCTAATCCACGGTAAACTTCCGTTCCATAAAACACCCGGATTGACAGCTTACAATCCTTTGCCGAGGGTGTTTTATGAAAATTTTGTGCAGGGAACTTGACAACCTACAAGATTTCCAGTTGGTCCCTTGAAATTTTCGCCTGCATACGGCTTCCATTCCGGTGTATTTTCCAAAGAAGTCATGCACATCTTCGTACCTAGCCGCATTGAATTGCTCAAACCACAATTTTCCATATCGACATTGTTTTTTTAAACCTCCAGTCGATTCATCTCTTCAGCGAGTCCTCGTACCAACTCGATTAAACTTTCTCCTTCCTTGATTAGATCTGTTTGTTTGTCTTCTTCCAGAGTATATTCTTTTGCAGCGCGATGACTCTTTGGACTAATCTCTTGAAAAGCTTCATTTTCCATACTTAATCGCAGTAATTAGAAACTTTGAGTCCGCGACAGTAGCAATAGAAATAATCCAAACAAACGCGCACAGGGACTTGCTTAGTTGGAGATATTTAAAAAGTGTCCATCTTCCTACTTATGCAATCTATAGCGAGAAGTACGGTACGTTTCGTTTTGCGAAGGTCAAAACCATTCAGAAAGCGGTTATGGTGATGTTTTTGTAGCTTTTGCGAAGTATTCAAAACGTTTTTGGATTCCTACCAAATACTACCAAAGTTACAAAAGTCTACCAAATTCTATCACCCTTCCCAAAGTCCAATACCGTAATGAATCTGTCACAAATATCAAACTTGTTACAAGTAACAGCCCAATATTTGGTTCATATTTGTGTTCAATCGATAAAGTACGGTTTATTGTTTTAGAGAGGAGAGAAATTATGACCGCATTCCAAAAGATAGTTGGGGTAAAATTATGTGGAAGGGCTGCCTGAGGTCGTTATTGGGCGGCTGAGCAAGTGGATGACATTGTCAACGTGGCGGCGTGCAATCGATCCGTGGACCGCATGGACATGAATTCGCACTTGAAATCGGCTCCACCACACTAGTCATGTTCTACCTATAGTTTAACCAAATGCGTCCGGGCGATCTAAAATATCAGAAAAAAGCGAATACGGACCTTTTTTAGATGATAGGCTGCCAAGTAGTAATACCTTCTGTAACGCCGAGTTCGATTTTGACCAAGCTAGTAACAGCTCTAAAGGCTGCCTTAAACTATACTGGTACGATTTTATTACCAGAAGATTTATAAAAAACAAGTTTAAAAAGTGTTCAAAAATATAATGGTCAAATTTTCTTGACCTGTATCAATCTTTTTTACAATATCTCTACTTCAGCAAGGGCGTCTTCTAAACCATTGATATCAGCGGGATCGATTTGCAGGATGCCCCCGCCCTCTGTGAAGCTGCTCTGCTTTTGACATCATTCCTTACGGTACGTTGTACCTAATGTATGGTACAGGGGGTCAACTGTGCCAGACTAATTAGGAAGTTTTGAGAACTCACTACACTCCTGGCCAAAAATAAAGTACCCCCATTTTTTTCCACGTTTAGCTGTATATCTCAGCGATTAAAAGCTGCTGTTTGGATATAATAAATCTTTTATATTACTGAATAGGGAGCATGTGTAATTTACCTGGTTTTTGCAGTTTGTAGGGGGTCTCCCATACAAAAGACGAAATCGGGTACCTGGCCAAAATAAAAGACACCCTCACCCATACAAAAAACAAGATTAAATGTGTACTTTTTATTCAATAATGAGTCTTTTTCCCACGCGACTCGATGACTTTAATGCATCGTTTAGGCATTGAGTTAACAAGAGTGCGCAAAGTGTCTAATTTGATAGCGGCCCACCCAGACAAAATAGATGAAGTGAGTTCGTTGACACTGTAGTACTGTTTACCGTTAGCGTACACTCTTGCTGCTAGAATTGACCACAAGTTCTCGATCGGATTCAAATCGGGCGAGCGCGCTGGCCATTTCATCACCTTCACTTGGTGCTCTTCAAAAATTCCGCTGTGAACGCCGACGTGTGGATCGATGCGTTGTCCTGTTGGAACGTGTAGTCGATCCCGTAGTGCAAATGAGCAAATGGAAGCAAGAATTCCGATAGTGTATAGACATATTGCTCCGATGCCTGTCTCCCAGCGAGCACGGCCATCTCAGACTTGCCCTTTGCACTAAGTTCCAAACCATGACCGAACCACCACCGTTTTGCCTGCGGACTGTCTGTCGAGGCGGGCAGCGCAGGTCATGCCAGTAGCTTTTGAAACCATCGGGGTCGTCGAGATTAAACTTTTTCTCGTCCGAAAAAATAACAGCTTCCCAATTTTTCTCCATCGTCACGTGTGTTTTGGACCAAATCTGCCGCTCTTTCTTGTGCTCCGGTGTGAGAGGGAAGATGCGGTCCATTTTAGTATATACTAGCCAATCTACGCCAAAGAGGATGCGGCGGACGGTGCGCGCTGAACAATTAATCTCAAGCTTGACGAGTAACTGGGCGGCCGTGTAGTTCCCCGTTGCTGCCGCTCGCACGAGGCGTCGTATGTCCCGGCTTGTCAAAAGATCCTTGCGGGCCCTCCTACTCTTGGGTTGCTGGAGTTGGAGTGCTGCTCTATACTTGTGCGAGAGCGCTTAGTTCGTCGCGCGATGTCTCTTATGGAGTGTCCGGCCTCGTGCAGTCCGCGGATTCTTCCTCGCTCTTCGTGTGATAGCTCCTTTCCCCTTATCATTTCAGGTTATTGAATAAAAAGTACACATTTAATCTTGATTTTTGTATGGGTGAGGGTGTCTTTTATTTTGGCCACGTACCCGATTTTGTCTTTTGTATGGGAGACCCCCTACAAACTGCAAAAACCAGGTTAATTACACATGCCCCCTATTCAGTAATATAAAAGATCTATTATATCCAAACAGTAGCTCTTAACTCCTAATAGTCGCTGAGATATACAGCAAAACGTGGGGGAAAATGCGGAAGTATGGCCAGGAGTGTAATTTTTCTTCACCTAAATTAGTCTGTGCCAGACTAATTCCGAACACAGACTGTTTTTGCACACAGACTAATTACGGTGGGAGGAGTAGCTTCTGTCCTGGTCGTATGCTTTTTGAAGATTGCACAACTAATCAATATTTGTGTTGAGAGGTTATAAAAGTGTATTTGTCTTAAGTAACAATCTCTTATTGAGGTGGTTTCTGCTGCACATTTGTGTTACCGGTATCTGTAACATATCCATTGCGGTATCCCCGTTTTTTATCGATTCTGATTGACAAATTTTGGATAAATTCAACCAATAACATGTTGGTTGACTTTGGTAAAGTTCCGAATACTTCAGAACACTTCGGTAAGTATTCGACTTTCGTATATCCACCATTAGAGATTTTTTTCACCGGTTTTCGCCACATTGCAGCTCTGTGATTGGTTGGCCCTGGCCAATGTCACTTTTGGCTTGAGGTGAGAAAAGTGGATAGTCCAGGCCACGTCCACTTTATCAGACGTCGAACAGACGCTTTAATCCTATTATCACCGTCAAAGTGATTGGCCACAAAACTCTTGTTAAAAGTATTACTTCGAAGTATTAAAATTAATAGCCCATTGAGAACCCGTTCGTAAATCTTTACGAACTTCACGTTTCACTAACGTTAATACTGAGTATTTTATTGATGGGATTGTGTGAGCAGGAGTGTGGATTTCTTGCGGCTATGGTGGACTCATATGTTGAAATAAGGTTTTCAGGTCATCTTCTGATGAAAGTTAACGTAAATGATTGACTGTTTTTCTGTTTGGTGACGCTATTGGAGCTGCTCCAAGTGAAGCTAACGCTGGCCGTCATATTGGCAAGTATGCGATTTATCTCATAGTTCAAAACAAAGTTTGTAAATCATCTTGTGATTAAAGTTAACGTAATGATTGACTGTTTTTCTGTTTAGTGACGCTATTGGAGCTGTTCCAAGTGAAGTTAACGCTGGCCGTCATATTGGCAAGTATGCAATTTCTCTCATAAATGAAAAAAGGTCTGTAGATCATCTTCTGATCAAGGTTAACGTAAATTATTGACTATTTTTCAGTTTAGTGAAACAACTGGAGCTGTTCCAAGTGAAGTTAACGCTAGCCGTCATATCGGCAAGTATGGGATTTATCTCATAGTTCAAAAAAGGTCTGTAGATCATCTTCTGATTAAAGTTAACGTAAATGATTGACTGTTTTTCTGTTTAGTGACGCTATTGGAGCTGCTCCAAGTGAAGCTAACGCTGGCCGTCATATTGGCAAGTATGCGATTTATCTCATAGTTCAAAAAAGGTCTGTAGATCATCTTCTGATTAAAGTTAACGTAAATGATTGTTTAGTGACGCTATTGGAGCTGTTCCAAGTGAAGTTAACGCTGGCCGTCATATTGGCAAGTATGCAATTTCTCTCATA
>MIQA02010823.1:0-12171 GCA_001887855.2 Sclerospora graminicola | reverse complement strand
TTTTTCTGTTTAGTGAAACTATTTGAGCTGTTCGAGTACGCGCTCCTGGTGGGCTGGAGGAGCTACACAAACGCCACGTGGAAAAGCGCTCGACCATCCCGGATTCACTTGTATGCTAGCAGTAAATTGGTACCTTATGCATTATCTGAAATGAAGATAAATTATTATATTATGCTCTTACTCTTTTATATCATATACTTGTGCTGTAGGAAGCCGATCCATGTGTTATAGCTATGATGAAAGAAGGCAAAATTTGGTCGCAGTGGTATTTCGAACGAGAATATCGCGCTAATACCAAGCAAGTGAAAATTCGAGAGGGTGCTACTACTATATGGAATTTACGAAAAGGTATATTGAAAAAGCCTTATTTTTATGGTGTACATGTGCAAGCTCAGAAAAGTCCGGTCGTGTCAGCACACATTCGCTGAGGGTAGTCCAACCGAACTTTCTTGCTGGCAAACTCGCGGTTCGCAACATGCGCATAGAGAACAGTACGTACCTTACGCTTACCTGTGGGATTGTTTTTTGCCAAGTACTGGATCATAGATTGTTCAACTGATATGGCATTGTCGTGCAGATCCCTATAACACGATCCAAACGAGCTTCCAGATCGAGGAGGGGCACGCGAGAGTGTAAACGTATATGGTAAGAAATCCCTGACACGAGCCGCTGTAAGTTTGATTTTTCTGAGCAAGTCTCTTTCTTTTGCCGTCGGCACAATACTGAACCCCTCGTTTGCTATGTAGTCTGCAAGTACAGTACTTACTCGAAAACATTTGAATGATGGGGGAGCAATGTGCCTGGGGTTTCAGTGTCACTTGGAGTCGTATTAGTGCTGTTAGTGGGAGCAGGTAATAGAACTACTTGATGCGTAGCGCGGTTGCATGGTTGGGACTGGAGCTGTTCGAGTTGGGAGTCTAGACGTTCTCTCTACAATACGTTGCATGCGAATTAATTGGACTGATTGCGTCTGTTACACCATTATTTGGCGTTCGATAATATCTCTAAACGAAAATAGATCAACAGTCACTTGACTCCGAATTTTCTTTGGCACCGCGTCCACATTTGCAATCGATAGCCAAGGTAGATTTACAATGAGCCAGTTTTGTCGAACCACGTCGGACCACCGTGCCAAACGCGTACAGTCACATCCCACCCTTTTCATTGATTGGCGCATTGTTTTGATAACCAGACAATCACCATTTCCTCGTTGTGCATCCCATGCTGACGCGACTGAATTGTAGTACATGACAAGTGAAGCTGCCAGCGTAGTCAATAGTGAATCATCGTAGAAAGTGATAGATCGGCGAAATATATCAATCTTGAATGACGCAAATAAAATTTGATCTTCATCACTCAGAAAGTCGATGTTTGGAGGAATATCACCTTTGTCACTATTGGTCCATCCGGCAACGGCTCTTCCCACACGCATGTCTCCACGATCAACACCGGCAAAATAAAGGAGCACTTTACTGATTGCGTAAAAGCCCATCCACCTCGTGCGATCACTTCGGTGACACTAACACCACTGTTGGATAAGGCTTCAGATGCGCAGCCTCTGCGACCAGAGTGGCTTTGGAATCTGGTGGTGACGCTGTCGGACTTGCCAAAAACGTGAGTTAGTATCTTGTTAATTGCGCTAGCACTTGGATTCTTAAAAAGAAATTCATTGTCGATACATGCCGATGTAGCTAGAAGACACCCGAGCGCATGGAAAATGTCTGCTTCCCATTATTCGGCATCACAAAATCCATGGATACACTGGACGGTGCTTGTCTTGGACCTACCTACAGTTACTTGCAGTGCCTCTGTGGGTGGCGCGATGTAGCGAATAAGTTGATGACGAAAAACTGGTTTCTCCGGCACGGCCCATACAGTGCCACTGGAGTATAAGCAAGCTCCTATCCTCCATAGACGAGGCAGTGTTTTCAAAAAACAAGAACGCAGCCACCTTGTGTAAAGAGTCTCGGTACATAGGTGGTGCTTGAGCCACCAATTCTTCTCCCTTTGTAATAGCACGGTTGATGCACATCTTGCGGAGTCCAGCACGAGCATCGGCGTACCATTTGTCTGTGGTGTTGTGCGGGTGAAGCTGCCACGAAATGTTGGAAGCCCACTTGGTCTGAAAATAGGTTTTGACCTGGCTTAAATACGATTGGGACGTCTTAAGCTTCAGATCATTCATAAACAAAAAGGTGGCAAACTTGCCGAACAGCTGTGCCGATATCAAATCAGGCTGGGCTGTCTCCATCGTCACACCTCCGCCGTAGTGCTGCTGTAGAAATTTGTCGAAATGCTTGCGTGCAGTTTGGAGCTGATGCATACTGCGAGCACCACGAACGGCCTCTCCAGGATCACGAAGCTCCTTGATCTCTAGTGCATCTTTTAGATCCTGTGAAGCTTCCGTTTCATCCATATAGAGGAGTGGTGTGAAGTGTGGGTGATGAGGGATGACGTTGTTGTTGTAAAACGTAGTCTATTTAGTAATAATTAACTATTAGCTACAATAAAATTCCTAAGTACTCTGTGTAAACCTTCCTCTGATCGATACTCATCTCGGTGAAACGAGAGTAACAAATTCCGACGATCATTCGGTCGATTCAGCATCACACCTTGGATGCTTTCGAGACATATCTGTAAACGTATCCCACGTAACCTCGTACTTGCATATTTCTTTTCGAACATTATAACCGCTTGCACTTGCTCCAAGGTCTTCTTCCACAGATAACCAATATGCTCGTGCTCTGTCCTTCGTATACCTTGAAAAATGTTCTCATTACGTAGTTGCCATAGCCAGGTCGTTCCTATCGAACATAACGCCCACCACAATCTGGCCATTTCCTTGCTACATGCGTTGGCTTGACTACCACATCTGATCGACAACCTCCGCATAATAGCTTGAGAAACCGGTGGGGCCTGCCTGGTTACAAAATACCACTTGTAAGGATCCAGATCAGTCACATCGGCCCACCATCCGCTCCAAAAACTTAAAACGCGTGCACATAATTTTTGCGCACGCGTACACCCCCACACAATATGTGTGACCCCTTTCCCAGGTGCTGAGCAATGGTCGTCCATTGCGCACCCGCCTTGTGATGTATAACCATCATAGTAACAGTTGAGCTGAAACGTGGCCATGCGATAGAGACTCCATCGTTGATAGTCCGATAGCATGTGGTCATGCTTCCAGACATCTCTTGTTGTCTGATCTTGAACAAAGCCGTTCCAAGTATCGCGCTCCCTTTTGTCTTGCCAGCGCTCTTCAATTCTGTGTAAAGGCTTGGCAATGAGTTTATGATACAGTCTGCGAAAAGTCCGCCGCAGCCAATGCTTGATGGAACTAGGACGCACGTCATCATTCGTTTCCCAAGCGATTCCATGAATGGCCGGGTGCGCTTCAAAGACTAATCCGTGTGGCCACTCATTCTCCTTCGATAAGCCTGGCTTCTGATCCTGTAACTCCAGCTGCACGCAATCCCAGTATAACCCGTCTTGCCTTTGTCGTAACCTGCAATTATTTCCAGTCTTGTCATCCACTCCTCTTATCATTCGCTCTCCTTCTACCTTCCATGCCATCGAGAGCCATTGCTTTGGTGTCCATAGTAAGCGAAGCGGGCCTGAATCTCCCAAGCATTGTCGAATCTCCACACGTGGAGAGCATAGGATAATCGTCAGCAGCCAGCGTCCCACCTTCGCCCTTGTATGTCCTTTCTCCGACTTGAACTTCGCTGTTCACGTAAACGTTTTGTCTGACACCTTTTTAATCCCCACTTCTCCAACTGAACCTTGGATACAGCGATCAAACTTCTTCCACGTCAGACAACACGCCGCCATATCCCGTATCCAAGGATTCCCAAACCAGGTATACTTTCCCCAAAATCTTGCTAAGTGTCCACATCCCAATCCATGCCAAGGTATTTTGCTTAAGTCAGCTGTTACAATAACCTCGTCATTGGTGTGCACTCCGATCGCCGGGTCAAGTGTTTGTGTTGTACACTTATCCCTTAGTTTAGGCAGATGTACCGAGACGTACTTCACCAGATCTTGTCTCTCTTCTGCTGAAGGTCCCAATGTTTCCGATATTGATCCGCTTATCATCCCTGCAGCGCTTCCTCTTTTCATGCTGCGCTCCTGCTGACCTGTATCATAATAAGAAAACCATAAGTTAGCCTTTCTACATGCATACAACTGCGTCCAGTTTCTCCAGGCCGTGTTGTATCGATCAATTGGCTCCAACATCCACATCGTAGCTTCCTTCACCACTAATGTATGTAATGCCACAGGAATAGAGATTAGACCCAGTCCACCGGCTTTCTTGGGAGTAAATAACAACAGTGGAGAGATTTTGTGACGCCCTCGCTCTGTGTCTGTCGTTTTATTCCATATGAACCTCTTTTGTAATGCTACCAGTTCACGGAGAGTTTCTTCCGATGGTATGTACGCTTTCGCCGTGAAGAGGATAGCAGGAATCGCTATTGCGTTGAAGAGTGTCACCCTTTCATCTACTGACGTTCCGCATTTCGTAGCTGTGAGGAGTCTCCGTTGTACAGCTCTGATTCGTCCCGCCCAGTTTTTTTTCTTGAGTGAAGAATTCCCTATTTGATATCCGAGGTATCTTACCGATGCTTCCGGTTGCAATACCGGTACCGTGTACCATTCTGCTGGGTATACTTCCGTTTCCATCAATATCACTTGACTCTTCGCCGTCTGCATCTTTAAACCAGACATATGCCCAAACCTTTCCACAATGTCAAGTGCTCTCTTCATATGCTTCCCTTCTCGAAAAAAGATCGTTGAATCATCCACGAATGCTGAAAACCTTTGTTCCCACTTTAATGTTGCATTGCCAATCGTTATGCCTTCTAACTCCGAGTCTTGTGTGATAGCCATTCCCAATGGCTCCACCGCTAGAATAAATAACAGTGGCGCTAGCGGACATCCTTGTCGGATGCCCGATACTACTGGTATTGCCTCTGAGAGTTCTCCATTAACGAGAAACCGAGCCAACGTTCCGTTGTGTATTTTGTTCATAATGTCAATAAAGCGTTGTGAGAAACCAAACTTCTTTAACACCACCATGAGAAATTCCCGATCAATAGTGTCATATGCCTTGGCAAAGTCTATCATCAATACTCCTCCGCTATTTTCAGCACTCTTCGACCTTGGCCCGTGACTATAAATGTTCTAACATATCCATCATCAACACAACCGCTCTGTCCATTCGCCGACCATGCACAAACCCTTGCTGTGTATCACCGATTAGCCTCCCTAGAAATCGTTGTAGTCTTGCTGCTAGCACCTTGGCGAAAATCTTGTAACTTGATTGCAATAATGATATCGGTCTGTAGTCCATCGCGTTATCAGAATCACCCTTTTTTCGAAGTGGTATTATGACCGCCTCTAAAAACGTCTGTGGTGGATCCTCCCCTTGAAGGATTGCATTACTTACCGTACATAAGTCCCGTATCACCTCGTCTGCAAAATCTTTATAGAAGTCGTTGTTTAGCCCATCTGGGCCCCCCGCCTTCCTCCTCTCTAAAGTTCTTATGACTTGTTTGATGTCTTCTTCGTCGATCGGTTCCATTAGCGCTTGGTTTTTACTTATCCTCACTTTTCTGTCCCTCGGAAACGTAACAAATCTATCCAAACACTGTTCCATCGTATTTTGTTCCACTTGACTGTGTCTGCAACTGAGTACTGCTCTCCATACCAATGCAAATTTGTCTGGGATACTCTTGTCAGTCATCCCATGCCCTGTTGTTCCAGGCACCGTGATTGCTGTGACCTGTTGGTTGCTCTCCCACACAGCTGTCCGTCTGAACAGCCATCTCATTGAATCCATGCTTCGCCTTAATTTGCGACCATGCCGCACCTGGTTCTCTTTCAATGCCTCATTTGCTGCCACGCCCACTATTTGAGTTCTCGAGGTACCCATTCCAAATAGAGACTGCGTAAGTTGCACCGCCTTTCTTTTACGTCGTTGGCGCACCCGTTTCCGCACTCTCATTACTGCTGCCGTCCAATGCTGCACTTGTTTGTCGCAGTCCACTTGTGTCTGTGATGTATCACCTCTGCTTTTTCGAACTTCCTCAGTTACCTCCTCTACTACTCTTCTGCGATTCGCTCCGGCAACTGGATACCGTAACCGGAGGTGATGAGGGATGACGTATAACCTTCGCTACACAAGAAAATTGTGTGTGTTAAACAAGAAATTTGGAAATTGTGGTTTATTTCTACCAATCGTTATCACGGTGAAAGTTGCGGTGAAGAAAGTTTAATAGACTGCATTACCTTAACATCACCAGCAAAAATCGATAATGAGCTAAGGGAAAAGTTACCTATGTTTGAGTCACCTCGGTTAGAGGCTCCTAACCGAAGGGCCAACCAAGTTAAAGAAGACACACCGACCTTTCATAAAAAATGTGATATGGGTGAGCAAAAACAGTCTGTGAGTTTTGGGTGAAACTTCCTGTATAATTTTATAACCGAGGATCTGTTGACTCAGCCGACCTCTTCGAGGTCAGTTGAGCCAACCGAGATGGTGACGATCATCTGACCAATCATATGCCTCCATTTTTCAACCGAGACAGAGGTGAACTTTGCCCTAAAAAAAAAAGATGCGCTGAAAAATAAAAATGTAATGGGGACCACACTACGTAGGTGGACATCCCTCCCGGTGGCAAAATAAGACGTGCCCCCTTATGTCAAACAGATTTAAAGGGATCGTATACATAGGGTAAGCACTCTCGATGGCTCTGGCCATTTCTAATTGGAATTCTCACATCTAAAATACAGTCATTACCTAAAAAAAGCATGCCATGAGCGGATCAAACACCTTTGTCGAGAGATTTACCACTTCTCCGAGAAGCGACCGTAGATGTTTTTCTTCGCCGAGTGGCCTCTTGAAAACGACCCATCATAGTCGCGGCTGTTGCGACGGTATCCACTGTCCCGATCGTTGCGTTTCCATTCGCGTTTGTTGCCTCCAAAGCGATTGTTTCCGCTTTCACGACGATTGCCTCCAAAACGGTTACTGGAAAAGTTGCCACGCGACTTCATGCGGTCAGTGCTGGGATTCGTAAAGCGGCTTGTCCGGTCAATCAACAAGCGAGGAAACTCGACTGCTGCAGTCACAGTCACTTCGTTCTCGGGACAGGTTGCAGTGAAATGTTCTTGGAGTTTTTCCAGCTGCCCTTGGGGGATATCAAACGCGAGCTTGCCATTTTCCACCGGATAAACTTCAACCCGTTCACTCGTGAATGACGAGAGCAGTCTATTAAGTTCGCGAGCATCCTTTACGCCTTCGACCTGGACAGTTTGCATGCGGAAACGTCCAGTAAGCATCGAAAGGGATGTCATTTTCTTGGTATCAAAGCCGCATAATAATGCCAGGGCAGCACTAAGGACCCCCGGTCCTTGTTCCTCGAGCATTGTTTGGGCTGCGTTTTCAAATAATTGGGCATTTCTTTTGGGCAGAGCACCTAATTGTTTCTTGACATCGGTTAAAACTCCTTCCATCATTTGCTCAGGACGAGGAGGTGCCGTATGGGCGAATTTAAACTTGTACCGGCGTTCGAAATCGAGCACA
Source organism: Sclerospora graminicola (assembly GCA_001887855.2). Lineage (NCBI taxonomy): Eukaryota > Oomycota > Peronosporomycetes > Peronosporales > Peronosporaceae > Sclerospora > Sclerospora graminicola. The sequence goes on along the minus strand of MIQA02010823.1, from coordinate 4,583 downwards.
TCGCTGGTGTCTTTGGTATCAAAGAATAAAATGTTCGTTCCTGATCGTCCCGCACGGCCCGTTCGTCCTGCACGGTGCACAAAACTCTCTTTATCACTTGGAAGACGGTACTGGACCACAAGCTCGACATTGGCAATATCCAGTCCACGGGCAGCAATGTCCGTGCACACGAGGGTTCGAACGTGGCCATTTCGAAAGCCATTCATCGTGGACGTCCGCATGCCTTGCGACAAATCGCCATGCAATGCCCGCGCGCCTTGGCCCGATAAAGCATTGGCAATTTCATCTGCTTCTTGTTTTGTTTCCGTAAACACGAGCGTTTGGCCCCCTTGGGCATACAAACGCAAGACATTTTCAAGCACTTGAATTCGGCCATGCAGTGGCGCATTGATCGCTTTATGCGCCACCGTCGTTGGCACGTGATTGTCATTGGCGCCAACGAGATCAATTGAAACGGGATTTTTTAAAAATTTACTCGTCATGGAACTGACCCATTTTGGAAAAGTGGCTGACCACATCACCGTCTGTCCACCTTCTGGGACCCATCCGAGAATTGTCTCAACGGCTTCTTGGAACCCAAACTTCAACATCATATCCGCTTCATCCAGTACAGCGATTTCCACTTCTTCCAAGGATAGAGAGCCTTTATCCACAAGATCCATGATGCGACCAGGTGTCCCGACTAAAATGTCCACTCCGCGTCGTAATTGGTTTTCTTGGATTGTGTACGAGACACCACCGACCACATTCACTGTCCGAAGCTGAGGAGCGACCCGCGCGACTTGATCGTGCACTTGTTGCGCTAATTCACGTGTCGGTAATAAGACGAGTGCTTGTGGCTGGCGGGACTGTTTTCGATTTGCAAGAATTTTTTCAATAATGGGCAACGCAAACGCCAATGTCTTACCAGAGCCCGTTTTCGAGCGGCCCATGATATCGGATCCTTGCATCATGACATCAAAAGATTGCGTTTGGACGGGGAACAAGTGCGTGACGCCCGCTTTCTGCAGATTCTGTTGTGTCTCCTGCGACAGATTAAACTCTTCGATAGGTTTCTGTCCCACAAACCCGGTGCTTACTGCCACGGGCTCTAGTATGATTTTTTCATGATCGTTGGCTTCCAGTTCGGCGCTAGCGTCGAGGGACGCAGAGGAGAAGGGAAGCGAATGGCTAGGAACAGCCACTAGCGCACGTATAGAGGACGAGTGCGATGGTATACGAGCAACACGAACGGCTGCACGAACGGACGAGCGGCCTGCTAGACGAAGAGATACAGCGAGCGGTAACATTGGAGTCGGGCACGGCTCGAGTTTGGGAGTGGAAGCAGTGGCTGGCTGACGGCGACTTTTCAATCGACTGGCTAGCACTATAGGGTATACAATTGGAGCGCAAATAGTACTTAGTGTGCTAGTCACTCAATTGAAATCAGGATAATACCGGTATCTGATTTTCTTTTTTGAGTAAAAGTAAATCTGATGCCAGAGACGTAACATTTCTAAAATACTTCGTAACGTCAGTAGCTGAGCCGGAACATGCATGAAAAAAGCGCGCTAAGTTTCTTTTATAGCGGGAAATGCAGTGCTAGCTCCCGTCGGCGACCTCTTAATCAGGAAGAAAGAAAAGCTGTCTAGGGCTCAAAGAAGCCTATTTTAGTTGGCTGCAGTCCTATCGACCGGATTCAGAGACCTTACTGTTATGACATTTTTTCTATCTACCAGAAGATAAAAATGAGGACGCGGGAGCTGGAGGGCTTGTTTCGTGATTACAATGTCGTCGACGGGAGCTAACACTGCATTTCCCGCAATACAAGAAACTGAGCGCACTTTTTCAAGCATGTTTTGGCTCAGACCAAATGTCTACAACGAAACACCACCAGTTATCTTTTAACTGACCAAGCGCGCTCCATACGGACGGAAACTATGTTTGAGATCTTCTTGTCAACCAAACAGACGTCTTCATCTCGGCCAACTGCTGTAGGTTTCATAACGTATCTACAACAAAAAATATCATTTTCTTTCCGTATTTGTCTTCGCGTATGGTAACGTTTAGGATTGTCAAGCTTAATCGCTAGCAATCCAGAGCTTAAGACTTCGTCGATTGCGTTTTCCATTGCTCTGCTCCACAACACCCTGACGTCGCCTTTGAATCTGCGTGTCTTTAGAAATAGCTACATGACTGTTCGCGTTTCCTACCTCTGGTTCCGCTGTATCTCTTTCCCTCCCATTAAGGCCCTTGTCCAAGTGCTGGTACGCTTTACTGTACCGAAACAAGGGTTAGGGTTACGTAATTCTGATCGTTCAGAAAAGATGTTCCGGACACTGTCCATGTACCTACCTGCATCACACATTAATACATACGAGCATGCTCCCTGTACTACATGTATTGATGTCTAAGGGCTGTGCATCGTGTAATTATCGATTTCCCTTGGGTCGTGCCGAAGGCTTCGGGCGAGGACTCGCAGCATACGCACAACCTACTATTATACTGCTATCTCTATTATGTATATTACTTCATCCATGATTTCGGTACAAATGTGCTCTTTTCAGAACACCTCATGGAGGTGTTCCGGAATTCCACGATCTCGGGACAGTAATGTGTCAAACATCAATTTGTAATGTGTCAAACATCAATTTGTGTTGTCCAATCATGTGCACTATTTTTCAGTACAGAACGCCATTCCGGCACTTGGACAAGGGCCTGGGACCACTACGTCTACTCTGGTCGCCAAAGCACTGGCTATCAATGGATTGGAAGGTACAAGAGGCGCGGACGATAAGTGGAGAAGATGCCAAGACAGGCACGCATTGCAAGATACGGCAAAGGCAAGATGGTTTATACTGGGATTGTGTGCAGCTAGTGTCGCCAGACCAGAACCCCGGATTTTCGAAGATGAAGGAGTGGCCGCATGGATTAGTATTTGACGCGCACCCGGGAATTCACGGAATAGCATGGGAAACAAATGCAGAGGTGCGCCCTAGCTCCATCAAACATTGGTTGAGGCGGACTTTCAGAGGATTGTATTACAAGATCATTGCCAAGCCGTTACACAGAATTGAAACGAGATGGAACGATAAAAGGGCGCAGGATACATGGAATGGTTTTGTTCAAGAACAAACAACGCGAGATGTATGGAGGCATGATCACATGCTGTCGGACTACCAACGATGGAGTCTTTACAGAATGGCTACGTTCCAGCTTAATTGTTATTATGATGGATATGCATCACAAGGCGGGTGCGCAATGGATGATCATTGCTCGGCACCTGGGAAAGGGGTCACACATATTGTGTGGGGGTGTACGCGTGCCCAGAAATTATGGGCACGCGTTCTAAGTTTATGGAACGGATGGTGGGTCAACGCGGCGGACTTGGATTCATATAAATGGTTCTTTGTGACGCGGCAGGCACCACCAGTATCACGGATAATCATGCAGAGACTAGCAACCAGATGTGGACAGCAAGCTCAAGCGTCCAGCAAGGAAATGGCAAGACTGTGGTGGGCGATGTGTTCGATCGGAGCTACCTGGCTTTGGCAACTACGCAATGAAAAAATTTTTCAAGGACTACACAGGACAGAGCACGAACATATAGGGTATCTATGGAAGAAAACCTTGGAGCAAGTGCAGGCGGTGATTGCGTTTGAAAAGAAATATGCAAGTTCGAGGTTACGTGGAATACGAATGCAGATATGTCTCGAGAGCATCCAAGGTGAGATGCAAGATCGACCGATTGATCGCCAAAAAATTTTACTCTCGTTTCACCGAGATGAGTATCGATCAGAGGACGGTTTATACAGAGTACTACGGAATTTTAATGTAGCTAATAGTTAATAAATACTAAATAGACTACGTTTTACAACAACAACTTGGACAAGGGCCTAAGAGCCACCTTTTCTTCCTCTAATGTTTCTAGTTCGATGTGGCGGGACCCTAGCACTCCCCGTTGCAGATCCTGCCACGTCATTTCAGGAACGCTTTTTGTACGACGCTATACCAATGATCGCTTATTGGGCCGTTGAAGGATATGTAGAATTCGTTGATAGCACAAATTCACTAAGAGAGGGCGACGACGGCTTGAAGTTACCCCGCCAAAACTTCGAGCGGTCGAGAGATAAGCGAGCCTAGATCTCTGGAGATAGCATGCACTGACCAGTCAAACTCAAATGTCTCGGTGCCTTATTTCAACTTGGTCCCAGTGGCTGATTAAGAATCAGGTTGGAATCATTGGATAGGGTCAAATGGGTGGACCCACGGTCGATTGTCTGCGCCAAGCACGCCACAACTTACTGTTCGAACGTCCAGACCAAGACGCCATTGCTGCAACAAATGCTCGTGAAGTGAAGTAACAATATGATACGACGCTGTCTTCGACGGAAGGTCTAGTTGGGTAAAGTTGATCATTTGCTGCTAGTATTTTAGAAATAAAATACTAGCAGCAAATGTAGCGTCCTTTTTTGTAAATGGGGGTCAGTGTATCAATTCGAGGGGTTAGAATAATGTTTCCCTTATTAAAATAGTGAGATTTCGCAGTTACAGTTTTATATTTACTAAAGATCTGTGGTGTAGTCGCTCTTAGAAATTCTTCC
>MIQA02010822.1:0-10679 GCA_001887855.2 Sclerospora graminicola | reverse complement strand
TAATATATATATATAGACTTAAGTGATTAATTAATAAATTAATTAGTCTATTCTAAAGTTTATTTTAAGTAAACTAAGGAGGACCAAATTACATTTGGTCATATTCAATTGCACGCTTCCTCACTGCAATTTTACAGTGTAAGCCAGTAACAGCTAGCCTGTTACAGAAAAAGGTATAGATTATGTAAAAGTGAATACAAAGCCGACTTTCAACTGAGCTATACGGGCGTTTTAAACCAGACGCACTCAATACTCTCACAATCGCCATAATAACTCAAAAGCAAACAAAACAACGTTCAAACAAACGAACAAATCAAGTAACAAGAAACAGACTCAGCGCACTAACGCCTGTGTGTCAAGTCACAGGCTTGTAGTAATCCGTTAATAGTGTGGAAACGTGACGTCCAAGGTACAAACCAAGGTGATGAAGTGAACGTCCTAAAGCTTGCGCACACGTCAAACCCACAAAAAGCATAACTTGACTGACACGAGACACCATCTAGCGTAACCAACCCTGACAGTTGCCGCAGGCAGGATTGAACTACCGACCTTCCGCCTACTAAGTGGGTGCTCTACCACTGAGCTACAGGGGCTAGGGGGCCCATCCGGGTGCAGTGGTTAAGCATCAATTCGATACCCCATGTCGCACGGCATAATCGTTACATATGACGCCAGGTGAAAGCGTGTGTAATTATCAAGTCCTTCCCTTTGAACTAGGTCAGGGCCGATCCATTCCGATAGTTCTTGTTCTATACCACCCGAAGGCCCTCGTTAGGGTCTCCAAATGCTCTCAATGTTTTCCGGCATATGACCAGGGATATGCCCGGTCAATTATTGTGTCCTTGTATTAAACCCGTAACCTCAAACCATGCCTTCTGATAGACGCCTGGGGCTGCGATAAGCCGGTGAAAAGAAAGTTTGAGGCGTTGTATCTTGATAGCGACAGGTATGAAGATGCGTCCAACCCTTCCCGCTCCTTTTGGTGTAAACAGTAGCGTAGGGGAAATTTTGTGCCGGCAGGGATCACCTCTCACCCGCTTATACCATATAAACGTTTTTTGCAAATGTAGTAGTTGTACTAGTACTTCCCGGAAAGGTTCGAAGACTCTTGCTGTGAAGAGGATTTGAGGGAATAACAATCACGTTAAACAGTTGTACCCTTTCCACTACAGCCATAGAACAACTTGTAGCTGTGGCTAGTCGTCTCTTCACTGCCTGTAATCAAAGCGCCCAATTAACTGTTCCCAAGTCTGTCCAGACAAAATGGTAACCAAGATATCAGACAGTATCTGTAACAGGCTAGCTGTTACAGGCACACACTATTTAATTGCAAGTGAGGGAGCGTGCAATTGGTTAGAACTACATGTAATTTGGTTCTCTATAGTTTAAATAAGTTAAACTTTAGGTTGGACTATTTAATTAATCAAATAACCCCTTAGTTATATATATAAATATATAACTAAGACACGTGTCTAGAAGAAGGTAAGTTTAAGAGTGAATATATTTATGAGTGGTTAAGAGCTAACTAGTATAATTAGATCTAGACATAGTAACATGTATTGTAAAACTGATTTAATAATATCCTTATTATTAGATCTCTTGTTTGATTCGATAATTATATCAGAATCTGTTCTCAGGGTGGATTATAACAACTTATAATCCAACATTCGCATTTCAGACAGTAAGTCTGAAATTGAACTGTGATATTTCAACTTAAATATCACTTATGTAATGGCACCCCATTACAGTATCACCTTCCGGTAAAACCGGTATCCAGTATCATGTTTTTGGTACATTGCTCGAATTTAGGAATACAAACTTACTCTTCGCCTTTAAGTGATGGCGAGGTGGATTCTGACGCTGTCGATTACGACAACGTCAACTCCATCATACGATGGTATGAGGAGCATAAAGCTCCTCCTGGTCCTCGTAACTCGCCTGGTCGTGACGACGACGACTTCGAGGTGACAGGTGGTGCTCCACCTGCCAAGAAACAACGCGCAGAAGCGGCTTACGCTGCTTCTGATTCACCATGTCGTACGGAACGCCATGTTCCATACAAAGTGGGGTTTTGGACCCCAGCATGGACGCTTGCGCTCGGAAGTGGTGGTCACACCAAGCGCGATTGTCAATACCCGTTGTTTGACATCAACGCGCTTGATGATTGCGAAGACCTTCGCAATCATCATTTTGATCGCAGTACCGACGATAGACGTCGGTACTTCATCGACCTTTTCTATCAGGCTCGTTATTACACGAACCGGAAAGGGTCGCGCAAGAATAGGGACGATAAAGACGCCCTTACTCAAAGTTGGAATGCCTTTGTTGAAAATTACAACAAAGGTCCCGACGAATACGTGAGCAAAATTCACGTAAACCGCGAGCGCTTCTTAAAGCACTCACGCTCAGGTAAAATGGAGTTTATCCATTTTACCTGCAACAAAGAAGGACTTTCTTGCGAAGCTCCTTCCCACATGGCTTGTCCTTGTTGTCCAATAGGAGCTCGTCATCTTACCAAAAAAGAGCTACGAGGGTACCGAGGTTACTCGGTACCCGCTAGTGTTAGGGGCCTAATTGATGCCCTTAACCTCGGTACTCGCTAGTGTTAGGGGCCTAATTGATGCCCTTAATGCATCAGCACCTAGTACCGATGCTTTGCAGCCATCAACACCTAGTGTTGATGCTTCTTACGAGTTTGAGGAGAAGTATCCTTCTCAAACTCCTGCAGGAGGTCAGGGGCATCCGCCCTTAGCACCTCAAAGGGTGCCCAAGAGTCAAACTCTTGGGAATATCCCAACCAGCGTACCAAGTACTCGGTACGCTGCCCCTTCTAATAGGGAACCGAGCGCTTCACAATCAAGCGCTCGAGAATATAACGCTTATTCTCCTGATGATCAATCAGGGGCGGCGGGGGTTGGTAATTCCCTTGCCGTTGTTGTTGCGGAGCATGGTTCGCAGCTCAGAAACCTCGAGACGCACTGTAACGGCCTGAGCGCCGAAATGGTCCACTCAATGAGGACATAACGCTCTTATCGCGATGAGTTTCGCGATATTCTGAGCGCTCATTTGGCCCTGCAGCAGAAGAATGATCTTCTGCTGGTCGGTCTCGATCGACTAAAGGCGGAGATGGAGAATCTCCGGGCTTCCCACAATCGGTTGGAAACCGATTACAAGTCTCTCTTGGGAGACTTGAAGAAGTACGGCATTTGTCGTGGGGGTGCGTCTTGTCCGAAGACGTAGACGATTGGTACGGCTTGATCCTCCCAACGTAAAACGTTGGGTGTAGGCGCATGGCCGCGGGAATTCCCCTTAACGCTTTGGACCTTAAAGGGTCCAATGAATTTAGGGAGCAACTTCCGTGTAGGAAAGTTGCTAATTGCATATGTAGGCAAATTAGTTGTAGATAACATAACTAATTCACCTTTTTGAAACTAATTTGTGTTTTTCTTTCTACTTCTATCTGCATTCTGCTTCTGCTTATCAAAAGCAGAAGCAAGTGCATCTTTCACATAGCGTATTACAGCTTGGTGCTGTAATACGAATTCATCTACTGCTTTATTAGCAGTAGATGAGTTGTTTTCATTGTCTCCAGCCATTGCTGCAGACACATATTCCGCGTAAGCGGCTTCAGTATCTGAAGCAGCTTGAAATCCTACTGTGTTAACAGTAGAAGACTCGTTAGTCTCTTCGCAAGTTGCGGTTGCAACTTGCGCATCGACCCGCTCAAAATTTGAGCGGGTCCCTCCCCCACTTAGATTTGGCGTACCGCCAAGTAAAACTGGGGCTCGTGGATGCCTTAAGGCATTCGCGTAGAACGATGCATGCTTCGAGGAAGCATGCACCGAGTTATTAATTGCAGACTCGGTGAGTGACAGAAAATCACTCCACTGCTCGAAGGCATGCGCGTATGAACGCAGCATGTCTCCGAGAACGCGCGGTTAACGCGTTCAGTTTGCCCATCCGTTTCCGGATGATCCGCAGTTGACATCTTCAACTGCGTGCCCAACAAGGAAAACGTTTCTTGCCAGAAACGTCCTGTGAATCTCGGATCTCGATCCGAGACTATGTTTTCCGGCATTCCGTGTAAACGGAATACCGTGTCAACGAATATCCGCGCCGTTTGCGCAGCGGTGACATTCGCTGACACTGCAGCAAGATGAACCATCTTGCTGAAGCGGTCTACGAAGACCACAATTTCTGTTTTCCGACTGTGAACAGCCGGAAGACCAAAGATGAAGTCCATGGAAATGGACTTCCAACACTCTGTCGGAACCGGCAGAGATTGGAAGGGAGCCTGCGCAGAGTGCGCAGGCTTTACGCGCTGGCAAATCTCGCAAGCGCGTACGTACTTGTGTACCCATTTATACTGGTTACGCCAGTAGAAATCGCGTGCGAGAGAGGCATACGTCTTCTCTCGACCTTGATGCCCCGAAATCGGTGCATCATGGTACTTAAACAAAATTTGATGTTTGAGACCATCGTTGTTTGGAACGACGATGCGGCTAGCATCATCTTGGTATGTTCTATAAAGCAACAGACCATCGTGCAATCGATAACGATCCACGCAAGCGCGAAGGAACTCTGGAAGTTCCTCGCGCTTCCGATCAGTTTGATTACTAAGGTAATCAATCAGCAGACGAGTTTCCTCGTCTGTTTCGTACGCTTGACGTACCTGTCGTACGGGTGACGACGACAGAGCAGTGCAACGTATTGCGTTTGCACTGGTTGCCTCCGTTACAGACGGTTTCGTCTCGTAATCGGGGCGTCGTGATAGCGCATCCGCTATCACGCTCAACTTTCCCGGTTTGTATTCAACCGTGAAGTTGTATTCGGCAAAGAATGACAGCCAACGTGCCATTCTTTGAGAGATGTGTGGTGAATTCACGGCCGTGCGTAACGACGCATGATCCGTGTAAACCACAAACGGTCTATCTCCTAAGAGATAGATCCGAAACTTTGCCAGTGCATATTTCATCGCAAGGAGTTCCTTGTCATGCACTGGATAGTTGCGCTCGGCTGGGCGCAACTGACGCGATTGATAGTAAATCACGCGAACACGATCATCGTAATCGCGCTGGATAAAGGCGCAGCCGATGGCGAAATCGCTCGCGTCACAAACGACGTGAAACGGTCGCTCGTTATCGGCGATTGCCCAGACGGGAGCTTCAGTCAAGCTACGCTTGACTGCATCCAATGCATCTTGGCACTGGGTATCCCAGTGCCATTCGACATCTTTCTTAAGTAACTGAGAAAGAGGTCGAATTAAACCGGCATAATATCACGAATATTTGTGCAAGTATGTCGCCAACCCAAGGAACCTTTTTCGAAGTTCCTTGACGTTGTTTGGCATAGGACATTCAACGATCACCCTGATCTTTTCCGGATGAGGTCGCACCCTGTTCTTGCCCACAAAGCAGCCAAGAACGGGTATCTCAGGTGCACCAAAGGTGCACTTCTTTAAATTTGCATAGAGCTTGTGCGCAAGCTCAAGCTCTAACACCTGACGTAGATGTTCTTTATGAACATCTACATCAGGCTTACCATGTTCAGCCTTACTATGGATGAACATGTCGTCAAAGTAGCTCGGTACGAATTCTCGCACTGGGCGCAATAGATGCGTGACGCATCTTTAAAGGTGGCAGGGGCATTTCCAAGCCCCCGTGGCATCACAAGCCACTCCCAAAGCATGCCGCTTGGAGTGCTTGCAGCCGTGAGAGGGATATCCTTCTCACACGTAAGGATTTGGTAAAACCCATCCCTTAAATCGAGAGCACTGAAAACGGTGCTCCCGCTCATGCCATCTATGATGACATCTTTCAGTGGTATCGGCGTCTGCGCCAGTACCGTTGCTGCGTTCAGCTTCTCTGCCCACCAGTGGATTTCTTAACGCAAAAGGTGAGACTGGAGTGCGGTGGGGTAGACTCCCGCATATGTCCCGCCTTACGACGAGTTTCAAAGAACTCGCCGATCGCTTTAACCTGGTCACGCGGCAATGGCACTTGCCGCGTGACACAGTACTTCGTGCCAGACACGAGATCAATCTCGTGCCTTAATCTTTACTCTTTAGGGAGCTCACATGGTACTTCTTCTGGGAATACGTCAGCGTATTCCCAACGTACCTCATAGTACGGAGAAGTCGCCTTAAGCGACTCCCAGCTCTGCGCCTCGAAGCGCTAAACTTTGGTTTGCTCATTGGGAACGGTTTCGTTCCCAGTGTCTTTTGCTTCCAATGTGGATATTTATTCACGAATATCCACAACATCGTCTGTTGCGACGATGACACAGATCTGGTCGATCAGATCATCGCGCAAGTTCTTTACGAACTTCTTCCAGCTCAAGGATGGAAGGGCCATTACCTCCTAACTTATGTTCGGAGGATTGTCGAGTGTTAGAGACTGGGTATCTAATCCAGTCTCTGTCTGTGTCAAGACGTCTATCGTCTCGACGGACACAACCGCATGATCAGACGCACTCGTCTGATCTGTTGCTTGTTCTGCAGCACGGTGATTATCACTCGTGCACAAGGCATGCTCAGCATGGTGACCACTGTCTACCATGGTTTTCTCATACTATCGACTGCTTTCAGTCGTGGGTATTCATCGTCGACACGGAAGTCACTTACATCCGTGTCGGTACCTTCGTATTCACGGTGAGTGTTTCCCACCGTGGATAAATTCATCACAACCGTCATCGGTCGTGGTTACTTCAACACGGGGTGTTTTTCACCCGTGTTGCACACGTTACCGACTCGCAACGACTCTTCCGTTGCGTGTGCAAGTCCCTCTGGACTTTGATCAGCTGGTGTACCATCTGCTGATAGTGTCAGATCAGACCTGGTGGCGCCATCGCTACCCACCAGACTGTCTGACTCTGCGGTTGTATCATTAGATACAGCCTGATTACTCACAGGGTGATCAGATCTTGTGAGACCGCCGCAGTCGATCGACAGGTTAACCCAGTCGATCGTTGGTTGATGTTTGGACATCCTAGGGATGCCCTAGATAACATCGAACTTGTCGTCAAGGTCGAGGACGATATATTCGTCCTCGAACGACAGTTCGTTTAACTCGAAGCTTGTGCGAATCACACGCTTTGGTATAGTCATGGTTGCACCTGTTGCTAACCAGACTGACAACATTCTTCGTGGAGATTCAATCTCCACGAAGTTCAACGACAATAGAACCTCAGTTCTAAACATGCGGCTTAACCTCCAGGGTGATGAGAGGTTTCTCTTCGCCCTGCACAAGCTGACAGGACATAGTCCCGTCTGGGGTTATTATTCCCACATGCCCGATGTCGGCACGTGAGATAACCCGTCCAGTAGGGCACCCCGCCCCTACTGGTTGTTGAAGTTTTTTGCATCAACAGAGGGTTGCCCTTGTTGATGTCGCTTACCAGCGGACTGTCCAGTCGCTGACTGCGTGCGCCGGGCCGCGGCACCATGCCATTCATGGGGCCGTAATGACCCATCTTCGGCGTCATCATTGAAGCGAAGGAACTTCTTGTTTTTCGGTTGCCTCGGTGCTGTTCCAAGCAACTGAAACCGGATAGTCCACGCGTTCTGGACCCTCCCCGCCCGCGCTCTGGCCGGGGCTTGGTGCTCGGACGAAGTGTGAACTCGTCTGCCTTAGGACAGTTTATTGATAACATGCTGCCACTGGCGCGCATGTTAGAGTCGAAAGGCTGTTGAGCGCTTCGACTGAGCCCAGCATGCGTTGACGCTGAACGCAAGCTGAATTCCTCTCGGATGCTTTGATCTATAGCATCCCTCAGAGTCTTTGGCGGAATTCGATAAAGGCTCTGCTTAATGGGACCGTCGTTCAGTCCCTTTAGCATCCGAGAGGAATTCAGCATGCGTTCAGCGTCAACGCATGCTGGGCTCAGTCGAAGGGCTCAACAGCCTTTCGACTTTAACATGCCGCCAGTGCAGTATTATTATTATTAAATCAGTCATTACGTGTTACTATGTCTAAATCTAATTATACTAGTTAGCTCTTAATCACTCATAAATATATCCAGTGAGGGGGCACCGGCTCGTATACAATATTTGATAACAAAGATTGTATTTTCTAAGCGTAAGCTTGTAAAGTAAGCTTACCCTGCTTGAGTTCCATGAACTCTTCACGGCAACTAAGCTCCATTTCTGGAGCTTCGAAGTCGAGCTTTAGCTCAGCTTTTAAATCCTGATATGTCAAGAACGCAGATTCATCAGTGGATCTGCGGCTCATTGCCCATGCCCTGGCGCGACCGCCCAGGCATGTGGTAGCAAAATAAGCTTGTGAACGTGGGTCCACAATTTTTTGCGCAGAGATGGCATCTTCCACCTCTGCGAACCATCTACGAAGGGGTTCACCCCCTTCGCCAGTAAAGTGCGGAATCCGCGCCTTTACTACCTCAACGCTCGCTGTAGGCGTTGTTGGTGGCGACCGTAGCAATACGGAACGCACCTGAGGATCTATGTACATCCTCTTGAAACGACTTATCATTTCTAAAGATTCCTCCAAGGTAAACCTCGGACGATGGTGATGATGTCAGGCCCTAGGGCCCGCATCACCTCCACCACGGTGGTTCGTTCCCAATGCCTTCTAATTGTAAAAGGGATATTCGCTCACGAATATCCACAACCTCATCTGTTACGACAATGACGCAGATCTGGTCGATCTGATCATTGCGCAAGTTCCTTACGTCTTCCAGCTCAAGGCTGGAAGGGCCATTACCTCTGAACTTAAGTTCGGAGGGTTGTCAAGTGTGAGAGACTGGGTATCCAATCCATTCTCTGTCTGCGTCAAGACGTCTATCGTCTCGACAGACACAGCTGCGAGATCAGACGCACTCGTCTGATATGTTGCCTGATCTGCTGCACGGTGATTATCACAAGTGCACAAGGCATTCCCTTCATGGTGACCACTGTCTACCATTGTGTTCATGCACTCACGACTACTCTGAGTCGTGAGTTCTTCATTTTCGACACGGAAGTTATTTGCATCTGTGACGGTTTCATTATTTTCACGGTGGGTGTTTCCCACCGTGTGTAAATACTGTATACCACGACCGTCATCGGTCGTAGTAACTTCAACACGAGGGTGTTTTTCACCCATGTTGCACACATTACTGACACGAAACGACTCTTCCGTTGCGTGTGCAAGTCCCTTTGGACTTTGATCAGCGGGTGTACCATCTGCTGATAGTGTCAGATCAGACCTGGTGGCGCCATCGCTACCCACCAGACTGTCTGACTCTGCGGTTGTATCATTAGATACAGCCTGATTACTCACAGGGTGATCAGATCTTGTGAGACCGCCGCAGTCGATCGACAGGTTAACCCAGTCGATCGTTGGTTGATGTTTGGACATCCTAGGGATGCCCTAGATAACATCGAACTTGTCGTCAAGGTCGAGGACGATATATTCGTCCTCGAACGACAGTTCGTTTAACTCGAAGCTTGTGCGAATCACACGCTTTGGTATAGTCACGGTTGCACCTGTTGCTAATCAGACTGACAACATTCTTCGTGGAGATTCAATCTCCACGAAGTTCAACGACGTTAGAACCTCAGTTCTAACGAAATTATTTGACGCTCCTGTGTCAAACAGAACGCGCATGGGGACATCGTTTCCATGCGGCTTAACTTCCAGGGTGATGAGAGGTTTCACTTCACCCTGCACGTGTTGACAGGACATAGTTCCGTCTGGGGCTATTATCATCACATGCCCGATATCGGCATGTGAGATAACCCGTCCAGTAGGGCGCCCCGCCCCTACTGGTTGTTGACGTTTTTTGCATCAACAGAGGGTTGCCCCTGTTGATGTCGCTTACCAGCGACTGTCCAGTCCGCTGACTGCGTGGCGCCGGACGCGACGCCATACATTCATGGGCGTAATGGCCCATTTTCGCGCATCGATTGCAGCGAAGGAACTTCTTGTTTTTCGGTTGCCTCGGTGTCGAGGCAAATGCAACCGATAGGTCCATAGGTTCTGGACTTCCTCCGCCCGCGCCCTGGCGCGGGTGCTGGTGTCCCGGGACGAAGTGTGAACTTCGTCTTGATTGGAAGTTGTTATTGGTATTAACATGCTGCATTGTCGGCATGTTAAAGTCGAAAGGCGCTTGCGCTTTTCGACTAACCTCAGCATGCGCTGCTGATGAACGCATGCTGAATTCCTCCCGGATGCTTTGGTCTAAAGCATCCCTCAGAGTCTTTGGGGGAACCCGATAAAGACTCTGTTTGATGGGACCGTCATTCAGTCCTTTCATGAAGCCAGTGACCTGCATGATAGGGGGCACCGGCTCGTATACAATATTTAATAACAAATATTGTATTTTCTGAGCGTACGCATGTAGGCTCAGCTTGCCTTGCCTGAGTTCCACGAACTCTTCACGGCGCCTAAGCTCCATTTCTGGAGCTTCGAGTTGAGCTTTAGCTCAGCTTTTTAATCCTGATACGTCAGGAACCCAGATCCATCAGTGGATCTGCGGCTCATCGCCCATGCCCTGGCGCGACCGCCTAGGCATGTGGTGGCGAAATAAGCTTGTGAACGCGGGTCCACAATCTTTGCCGCAGAGAGGGCATCTTCCAACTCTGCGAACCACCTACAAAGGGGTTCACCCCCTTTGCCAGTAAAGGGCGGAATCCGCGCCTTTACTACTTCAACGCTCGCACTAGGTGCGGGCGCTGGTGTTGC
>MIQA02010821.1:0-23269 GCA_001887855.2 Sclerospora graminicola | reverse complement strand
GATTTAAAAAAAATACACCATATAATGTTCAATTAATTGTTTATAAAATTAATAAATATTTATATTTAAAAAATATAAAAAAATTAAAAATTTATTTACATGGTACAGGTTTAGGTAGATATAATATTTTAAAAAAATTAAATAGAAAACAAGTAAAAGTAAAATATATTTTTGATAAAACAACAAAACCTTTTAATGGTTGTAAATTAAAAAAAAAAAAGAGACGTTAAATTTTTATCATGGATAGATGATCGAGTGGTTTAAGGTGTCAGTCTTGAAAACTGAAGTATATAATAATACCGTGGGTTCGAATCCCACTCTATCCTTTAAAAAGCTAGAGACGGATTCGAACCGTCATTCAAGGATTTGCAGTCCTTTACATTACCTTTATGTTATCTAGCCAAAAGTTAAATTATAATATATAATATATGCATAAAAATAAAAAATTTTTTACCTATAAAAATAAAATTATCTTGACAAATGGATCTTCTTTAAAAATAACATCTATTAAGTATTTAAAAAATTATCAAATAAATTTAAAAATTTTTCAATTAAAAAAAACTAAACCCAAAATAAATAAAAATTTTAAATTAAATTTTATTAAAAAAATTATTTAATTTATATTTATTTAAATATATTAAAATATATATAAATATTTCAAAAATTAATATAAATATTAAATAAATGTATAAAAAGTTTATTATATCTGGAGGTGTAATTAAAGTGCTTAATAAAAGTATTTTTAAATAAAAAAATTTTCTAAAATTAATAATTGTTTTAATATGAAAAAATTCATTAATAATTAAAAAAAAAAGAAAAAATAAATAAATAAATATTATAAATATATAAATAAATAAATAAAAAATAAAATTAAAATAATTATTAATTTTTGGTTCAAAATAAATAGTTAACAAATATAAATTTGAAAAATTTAAATTTAATAAAAAATTCCAAATATTAGGAATAATATTTAGAAAAACTAATTGTATTATAAATAAATTAAAAAGTAAATATAAAATATAAAATTTAAAAAATATAAAATTTTCAAATTTATATAAACCTTTTGCTAAAAAAAACCAAATTAATAAAATAGTTAATTGAATTATTATAAAAAAAGATATAAAAGTTGCTATAAGAATATTAGTAATAAAAATTTCAGTAATATTTGTAAAAATAAAATATTTTAACATATTTTTATTAAGTAAATTATTAACTAATAAATATATTAATTGATCAGAAAAATAATATGAAATTATAAAAAGATAAAAAAAAGAAATTAAAAGTACAAAAAAATTATATTTTAATTCAAAAAAATGTAATTGGAAATAGGTTATTATTTTATTTTTTTTCATTTATTTTAAAAAATAAAGCCTACTTGGTGAAATTGGTAAACACGATAGATTTAAAATCTGTTCCCATTTACGGGTTATTGGTTCAAATCCAATAGTAGGTATACATTATCAAAGTGGTGAAATTGGTAAACACGTTACACTTAGAATGTAAAGCTTATAAAAGCATTAAGGGTTCAAATCCCTTCTTTGATAATTCTTAAAGAATATATTTTATACTTAAAATATATTCTTTTAGTGCAAATAAATTCATATTTTAATAACGTTTTGTAAAATATATGATTGAAATATATATTAATAATATTAAATTAAAAGTTAATAAAAATTTAACAGTATTACAAGCTTGTAATAATTTTAAAATTGAAATTCCTAAATTCTGTTTTCAAGAAAATTTACAAATTGCAGGTAACTGTAGAATGTGTTTAGTTGAAATCGACAATTCACCAAAACCTATAGCTTCATGTGCTATGCCTTTAATGTCTAATATGAAAATTTTTACAAATACACCTTTAGTACAAAAAGCTCGAGAAAGTGTATTAGAATTTCTTTTAATAAATCATCCATTGGATTGTCCTATTTGTGATCAAGCTTCTGAATGTGATTTACAAGATCAAACGATGATTTTTGGTTCAGATCGAAGTCGATTTTTCTTTAATAAACGTAGTGTAGAAGATAAATATTGTGGTCCTTTTATTAAAACTATTATGACTCGATGTATACATTGTACTCGTTGTGTTCGTTTTGCAAATGAAATTTGTGGCATTGATGATTTAGGAACAACAGGTCGTGGTAATAAAACAGAAATTAATTTTTATTATCCAAAAATTTTTAATTCTGAATTTTCAGGTAATTTAGTTGATTTATGTCCAGTAGGGGCTTTAACTTCAAAACCTTATAGTTTTAAAGCGCGTTCTTGGGAATTAAAAAAAAAAGAAGGTATTGATATTTTAGATAGTATTGGTTCAAATATTAAAATTGATATTTTTAACAATGAAATTGTACGAATTTTACCTAAAACTAATTTTAATATTAATAAAGAATGGATATCTAATAAAACACGATATTGTTTTGATAGTTTAAAATATCAAAGGTTAAAATATCCTTTATTAAAAGATAACAAAAATAAATTTCATAAAATTTCTTGGTTACAGGCATTAAATTTAATCAATCAGAAATTAATAACAATTGATAGTTCTAATATTAAAAGTATTATAGGTAATTTAACGGATTTAGAATCTCTTTTTTTATTAAAAAAAATTTTAAATAAATTAGGAATTTTAAATATTCATTATGAAAATTTTTTAAATAATCAAAATATTAAAATTAATTCTGATATAACATCAAATTTTTTATTTAATAATACTTTAAAATCGATTGAAGAATCAGATCTTTGTTTAATAATTAATAGTAATATACGTAAAGAAGGTTCTATTTTAAATATTCATTTAATTAATCGTTTAAAAAAAGGAAATTTTAAAATAGCTTATATAGGAAATAAAACTAATTTTACTTACCCTATAAAACATTTAGGATTAACATTTCAAACTTTAATAAATATTATTTTAGGAAAACATTCATTTTGTAAAGATTTAAAAAAAGCTAAAAAACCTTTAATTATTATTGGTCAAAATATTATAAATCAAAAAAATGGATTTTTTTTTTTATCAAAATTAAAAAATTTATCAATTTTTAAAAATAATATTAATTTTTTTAACTCTCAAACTACTTTAATTAATTTTTTTGAAATCACTTTTTCAAGATCAACTAATTTAGTAAAAAATTCAAAATTATATTATTTATTTAATACTAATTTACAAACTAAATTAAAAATACCACAAAATAGTTTTATTATTTATCAAGGACATCATTTTACCAAAGATGCACAAAATTCGAATTTAATTTTACCAGGTTTAACTTTTTTTGAAAAAAATGGAATATATATAAATTTAGAAGGATTTATTCAAAAAAATGAACAAATTCTAAATTTAATTACAGAACAACGAAAAGATTCTACAATTTATAGAAATATTTATAAATTTTTATTAAATAAAAATCAATCCAATTTTAATTCAACTTTTTTTTTAAAAATTAAAGATATTTTACCTTATTTATTAAAAAATAAAATTAATATAATTTATAATTTTAGTTTTAATAAAAAACATTTAAAAATTAATATAAATTTTTTAAATTCTTTAATAAAAAATAATTATTATACAAATATATTAGAACAATATTCAAAAATTTTAATTAATTCAAATAAAATTATTAAAAATCATTCCAAATCATTATGATCTACACAATTTTAAAATTTTTAATTTTAGTATTACCTTTATTAATTGCTGTGGCTTATTTTACTTTAGTTGAACGTAAAATATTAGCTTCTATTCAAAGAAGAAGAGGACCCAATGTTGTAGGTATCTTTGGATTATTACAACCATTGGCTGATGGTCTTAAATTATTTGTAAAAGAAACCATTTTACCTAGTAATGCAGATGTTATTTTATTTATATTTGCTCCAATTTTAACTTTTTTTTTAAGTTTATTAAGTTGGGTTATAATACCTTTAGGATTTGGTATGTTTTTTACTGAATTAAATATAGGTATTTTATATTTATTAGCAATTTCATCATTAGGTGTTTATGGTATTATTATAGGTGGTTGGTCAAGTAATTCAAAGTATTCTTTTTTAGGAGCTTTAAGATCAACTGCACAAATGATTTCTTATGAATTAACTATTGGATTTTCAATTCTTGCAGTAACATTATGTGCTAAATCTTTAAATTTAATTTCTATCGTTTTAGCACAAAAAAATATTTGGTACTGTTTTCCTCTTTTTCCTATTTTTTTAATTTTTTTTATATCATCTTTAGCAGAAACCAACCGTCATCCATTTGATTTACCTGAAGCTGAAGCTGAATTAGTTTCAGGATATAATGTTGAATATTCTGCGATGGGTTTTGCTTTATTTTTTTTAGGAGAGTACGCTAATATGTTATTAATGAGTAGTTTAATTACTATTTTATTTTTAGGTGGTTGGTTAGCACCTTTTCCATTTAATATTAATTATATTAATTTTTTACCGGGATCTTTTTGGTTTAGTATTAAAGTATGTTTTTTTGTTATTTTATTTGTAGTATCTCGAGCTATTTTACCTAGATATCGTTATGATCAATTAATGCGTTTAGGTTGGAAAATATTTTTACCTTTTACATTAAGTTGGTTTGTATATACTGCAAGTATATTAATAAGTTTTAATTGGTTATGAGTATTTTAAATCATTTTATTTTTACTTTTTTTTTATTTTGTCTAGGATTATTTGGTATAATTTTAAATAGACAAAATATTATAATTATTTTAATGTCTATTGAATTATTATTACTATCAATTAATTTAAATTTTATTTATTTTGCAGTTTTAATTGATGATTTAATAGGACAAGTTTTTTCATTATTAATTTTAACAGTTGCAGCAGCAGAATCTGCAATTGGATTAGCTATTTTAATTGTTTTTTTTAAATTATATGGCGATATC
Source organism: Sclerospora graminicola (assembly GCA_001887855.2). Lineage (NCBI taxonomy): Eukaryota > Oomycota > Peronosporomycetes > Peronosporales > Peronosporaceae > Sclerospora > Sclerospora graminicola. The sequence continues at coordinate 18,389 of MIQA02010821.1, read as the reverse complement.
TCAATTTATAAACTTAATTTATTATCATTATAATAAATTAAAAGTATAGATATAATCGTTTTATCTGAAAAATATTTTTTGAGAAATTATTTAGTATTTAAGTGGAAATATATATTAAATATTTCTTAATTATTTTCATTTATTATGTTATTATTAACGTTAATTTTTTTACCTTTTTTAGGTTCAGTAGCAGCTGGATTGTTTGGTTTTTATATTGGACGTGAAGGTTCAGTATTTATAACTACATTAACAACTTTTTTAAGTTGTATTTTTTCATTAATTATTATTTATAATTCAATTAAACATGAATATGAATATTTTATTTATATTTCAAATTGGATTAATAGCGGTTTATTTAATTGTAATTGGAGTTTTTTATTTGACAGTTTAACAATGATAATGCTTGTTGTTGTAACAAGTATTTCTACATTAGTTCATTTTTATTCTTCAAAATATATGGCTACCGATCCACATTTATCAAGATTTATGTCATTTTTATCATTATTTACTTTTTTTATGATTATATTATTAACTGGTGATAATTTTATGCAAATGTTTGTTGGTTGGGAAGGTGTTGGTTTTTGTTCATTTTTATTAATTAATTTTTGGTTTACACGTTTACAAGCAAATAAAGCTGCTATTAAAGCAATGTTAATTAATCGAATTAGTGATTTAATTTTATTATTAGGTGTTTTAACTATTTTTTATAATATTCGAACTATTGAATATTTTAGTACATTTGCAGCTATTTCCATTGTTAAAGATTTTAATTTTATTTTTTTAAATTATATTTTAAGTATAATAGATGTTGCTTGTATTTTAATTTTTATAGGTGCTATGGGTAAATCATCTCAAATTTTTTTACATTTATGGTTACCTGATGCAATGGAAGGTCCAACCCCTGTTTCTGCTTTAATTCATGCAGCAACAATGGTAACGGCAGGTGTTTATTTAATTACACGTTGTTCTCCTATTTTTGAATATTCTGTATTTTCTTTAAAAGTTATTACAATTATTGGTGCTTCAACTTCTTTTTTTGCAAGTACTGTCGGTTTAGTTCAAAATGATTTTAAAAAAATTGTTGCGTATTCCACTTGTAGTCAATTAGGTTATATGTTTTTTGCTTGTGGTTTATCAAATTATCCTGTAGCTATTTTTCATTTATCAAATCATGCATATTTTAAAGCATTATTATTTTTATGTTCTGGTGCTGTTATTCATGCGATGGGCGATGAACAAGATATTCGAAAAATGGGTGGATTACGGCGTATATTACCCTTTACTTATATAATGTTTTTAATAGGTTCATTATCTTTAATGGGTTTTCCTTTTTTAACGGGATTTTATTCTAAAGATTTAATATTAGAAATAGCTTTTGCTAGTTTTAGTGAAACAGGTCATTTTGCTTATTGGCTAGGTACTATAGGAGCATTTTTTACAGCTTTTTATTCAACTCGTTTAATATTTTTTGCTTTTTTAAGTGAAACAAATGCTTATAAAAATGTTATTAAAAATGCTCATGAAGTACCTTTAGAAATGGGAATTCCTTTAGGTTTATTAGCTTTGGGTAGTATTTTTATTGGTTATCTTTCTAAAGATATGTTTGTTGGATTGGGTTCTAATTTTTGGAATAATTCAATTTATATAAATCCATTAAATAATCAAATGATTGATGCTGAATTTTTACCAACATTTTTTAAATTATTACCAGTTATTTTAAGTTTTGGTGGTTTATTTATTGCTCTTTATTTTTATTTTTTTAAATTTAAATTTTTATATAATTTAAAAATTTCAAAATATGGGATTTATTTTTATAATTTTTTAAATAGAAAATGGTATTTTGATAAAATTTATTATGAATTTATTAATCAATATATTTTAAAAATTGGTTATGATGTTACATATAAAATGGTTGATAAAGGATTAATTGAAATGTGTGGGCCTTATGGTTTAACAGCTATTTTCTCTTTTTTAAGTCAAAAAATAATTTTATTACAAACAGGTTATATTTATCATTATTCATTATTAATGTTAATAAGTACTATATTTTTAATAAATATTATTTTTTTATCTATTATTTATTATTTTAATGGTATTATAATTTTATTATTTTTATTTATTTTTTTATTAATTAAATAAAAATAATAAAATATATTTTTTAAGATATATAAATTTAAAATTATGTAATTTTAATTTCTTATATTATGGTTTTTGAAACAATTTTTTTTTATACTTTTTCAATTATAGCTGTAACTTCAGCTATTTTTGTAATATATTCTACGAATACAATTTACTCTGCATTTTTTTTAATATTAGTTTTTATAAATTCAACAGGATTATTATTAATTTTAGAAATTGAATTTTTAGCTATAATGTTAATAATTATATATGTGGGAGCTATTACCGTATTATTTTTATTTATAATTATGATGTTAAATGTAAATGTTTTAATTGATAAAACTAAAATTAATAATAATTTTGGTTATATACCTATTATTTTTTTAATTAGTTTTCTTTTTTTTTTAGAAACATTTATAATGTTTAGTAAAATATTTACTTCTTATTATCATTTAATAAATAATTCTTTTTTTAGTCAAAAAGTAAATACTTTATTTTTTAGTGCAAAAAATTTTAAAATATTTATTGATGTAAAACCTTTTTTAATAAATTTTATAAATCAATTAGATAGTATTACAAATATTGAAACATTAGGTCAAATTTTATATAGTTATTATATATTTTTTTTTTTAGCTGCAGGTATTATACTTTTAATTGCATTAATAGGTGCAGTAACATTAACTAAAAAAGAAAAAAAAAATATATATAAACAAAAAATTTATAAACAACTTTCCCGAAATTCATTAAATGCTATTTTTAATATAAAATCAAATTAAATTAATACTAAAACAATCTTAACTTAATTGGTAGAGTATTAGCCTTCTAAGCTTGAAGATCTTGGTTCGAATCCAAGAGATTGTAATTAATATTAAATTAAAATTTAATGATTATATAATCATTAATAAAATCTTTTATATCAGTAATTAGCCGTTGTTTATAATATATAAACAATTTTATTTATTTAATAATAAAATTATTAGTAAAATCAATTGCTAAAGTATTTAATTTTTTATCTAATTCTTTAGAAATTTCTTTTTTAATTAAAATTTCATCTAAAATATTTGAATGATTATTTTTAATAAAATTTAACCAATTAGTTTCAAAAATTGAAATTTTATTTACAGAAATTTTATCTAAAAAACCACGAACACCTAAATAAATAATTACAATTTGATTTTCAACAGATAAAGGTATATTTAAGTCTTGTTTTAACATTTCAGTTAATCTAATTCCTCTATTTAATTGTTGTTGAGTAGTTGCATCTAAATCTGAACCAAATTGAGAAAAAGCTTGTACTTCTCGAAATTGAGCTAATTCTAATTTCATAGTCCCTGCAATCTGTTTCATTGCTTTAATTTGAGCTGAAGAACCTACACGACTTACAGATAAACCAACACTAATTGCAGGTCTTTGACCTTCATTAAATAATTCAGTTTCTAAAAAAATTTGTCCATCAGTAATTGAAATAACATTAGTTGGGATATATGCAGAAACATCCCCAGCTTGTGTTTCAATAATAGGTAGAGCTGTTAATGAACCACCACCTATTTTTCTATTCATTTTTGCAGCTCTTTCTAATAAACGTGAATGTAAATAAAAGACATCACCTGGATAAGCTTCTCGACCTGGTGGTCTTCTTAATAATAAAGACATTTGTCTATATGCTACGGCTTGTTTTGATAAATCATCATAAAAAATAACAGCGTGTTTTCCATTATCTCTAAAATATTCACCTAAAGCACAACCTGTATAAGGAGCTAAATATTGTAATGGAGCTGAATCTGAAGCAGTAGCTGCTACAATTACAGAAAAAAACATTGCATTTTTTTCTTCTAAAGTTTTAGTTAATTCAGCAATTGTTGATCTTTTTTGACCTATACCAACATAAATACAATATAATTGATTATTTAAATCTTTTTTTAAATGAGGGTCTTTTTGATTAATAATTGTATCAATTGCAATCGATGTTTTCCCTGTTTGTCTATCACCTATGATTAATTCTCTTTGACCACGTCCAATAGGAATTAAACTATCTACAGCTTTTAAACCAGTTTGAACAGGTTCTTTTACACTTTCTCTAGGCATAATACCTGGAGCTTTAACTTCAACTCTACTTTCAATTTTAGTTTTAATCTGACCTTTTCCATCAATGGGTTGTCCTAAAGCATCAACTACTCTACCTAAAACTTCTGGTCCTACAGGTACACTAACAATTGAACCTGTTCGTTTTACAAAATTACCTTCTTGAATTTCCCGATCATTACTAAAAACAACAACACCAACAACATCCGGTTCTAAATTTAAGGCCATTCCTTTAATATTTCCATTATTAAATTCAACCATTTCACCAGCTTGAATTTTAGTTAAACCGTAACACCTGGCAATACCATCACTCATTGATAAAACAATTCCTGTTTCTTGTAAACTTTTTTCATCTCTATATTTTTTAATATTTGATTCCAATATATATGATAATTCAACAGCCATTAAAGGTTATCAAATTATCATATTATAATAATTATAAATATACAAATAATATATAATTATTTAAGATATAAAGAATAAATTGATTTATTCTTTACCCTTTACGAGAATTGAACTCGTATTTTTGCCGTGAAAAGGTAATGTCCTAACCATTAGACTAAAAGGGCTTTTATTAAACAAATATTTTGTTTAATAAAAATAAGAAAAATCAATATGTATTAAAATTTTTGATACACTTTCATGCATACAACTTTCAAAAATTTTTGGATATAAACCTAATAAAAAAATATTTGCAATTAAAATTAAATGTATTAAAAATTCACGGTAAGTTAAATCATAATAAATTTTTAAATAAATATTTTGAATATTACCATAACAAATTCGATTATAAAATAATAATGAATAAACACCCCCCAAAAACATTCCAATTGTTGCAAAAATCGCGGTTGTAGTATTATCTTCAAAAACCCCTGTTAAAATTAAAATTTCACCAACAAAACTACTTGAACCAGGAATAGACATATTAGCTAATATATAAATAAATAATACGATACAAAATAATGGCATGATATGAGCTAAACCTCCATAATAATTAATAAATCGTGTATGATATCGATCATATAAACAACCAATTGAAAAAAATAATCCACTAGAAACTAAACCATGACTGATCATTTGAATAATACTACCCTCTAACCCTTGAATTGTTAAAGAAAAAATACCTAAAATAATAAAATTCATATGAGCAACCGAAGCATAAGCTATAATACGTTTTAAATCTGTTTGGCGTATTGCTGTTAATGAAGCATAAATAACGGATATTAAACATAAAACTAGAATATAAGGTGTATAAAATAAAGTAGCTTTTGGAAATAAAGGAATTAAAAATCTAATCATACCATAAGACCCTAATTTTAATAAAATACCCGCTAATAACACAGAACCCGCTGTAGGTGCTTCTACATGAGCTTCTGGTAACCAAACATGAAAAGGTAACATTGGGACTTTAACAGCAAACGCTAAAAAAAAAGCTAAAAAATATAATTTTTCATGTGAAAAGTTAAAATTACTATAATATAATATTTGATAATCTGTAGTACCTATAGTTAAAAATAAATGAATAATTGCAATAAACATAAATAAAGAACCGGCTAATGTATACATAAAAAATAAATAAGAAGCTTTGATTTTACGTTCTCGTGATCCCCAAATACCTATAATTAAAAACATTGGAATTAATACGCTTTCAAAAAAAATATAAAATATAAGTACATCTAATATACTAAATGAAATAATTAAACAAAATTCTAAAATAAAATATAAAATAAAATATTCTTTTATATTTTTAGTAATAATTTCATAGCTAATTAGCATACATATCGGAATTAAAAACGTTGTTAAGATTATAAAAAATAATGAAATACCATCAATACCTAGATAAAAATTAATATTAAATTGACTAATCCATTCAATTTTAAATAAATATTGAAAATTTGAAGTCGATTTATCAAATAAAATCCATAAAGGTAATGATGTTAAAAAAATAAAAAATGACATAAAAATACTAAAATTTTTAATAAATTTTTTATTTTTCGAAAAAGATAATATAATAACTGTAATTAGTGGCAGAATAAGTAAAAAAATTAATATAAATTTATTAAACATAAGAATTTATTAAAATATAAAAGGGCGAAAAATGGGACTTGAACCCATAACACTTAGACCCACAATCTAACACTCTACCTTTAAGTTATAATCGCCTTTTCAATCTTTTTTAAATAAAATATAAAATTTAAAAAAGATTGTAGAATTAAATTATTTAACGGAAAATAATTTTTATTTAATATTTGTTTTATTTTTAAATAAGAATAAATATTATTTTGAATAATTAAATAAATTAATTTAAGTTTTTTAAAATTAACTATATTTTTTTTTAAATTTAAATCATTATTTCCATAAATTATTAAAATAGAACCTTGAGCTTTTAATTCTAAAATAATTTGATGGGTTAAATTCTGATTTAAAATTAAAAATTTATAATTTAATTTATTAAGATTTTTTTTTAACAAAATTAATTCATTAATATTTAAATCATTATAACGAAAGAAATAAATATATTTATAATTTTGTATGATTTTTTGCAATTGCTTTAATTTACATTTTTTAAAAAATTTTGATTTTTTTTGTAACATATTTTATTGAATTAATGTTTTTATTTTTAATTTATTTAAATTTAACGATCAATTTCACCAAATACAACATCTAAAGTACCTATAATAGTAACAACATCTGCAATCATATGATTTTTTGATAAAAAATCTAATGCTTGCAAATGAAAAAATCCTGGTGATTTTATTTTACATCTATAGGGTTTATTTGTTCCATCCGATATTAAATAAACACCATATTCTCCTTTAGGTGCTTCAATAACTGTATAGGTTTCACCACTACTTACACTAATATTTTCTGAATAATATTTAAAATGATGAATTAAAGATTCCATTGAATTTTTTATCTGAATTCGATTAGGATTTGTAATTTTTTTATCATCTAATTTAATAGGACCTTGTGGAATTTTATTTAATATTTGTGAAATAATTCGAATAGATTGACGCATTTCTTCAATTCTAATTAAATAACGATCATAACAATCACCATTTGTACCAACTGGTATATCAAATTCTAACTGATCATAAATTTCATACGGTTGTGTTTTACGTAAATCCCAAGAAATACCTGATCCACGTAACATTACACCACTAAAACCTAAATTTAAAGCATCTTTCATTGAAACTACACCAATATCTACTAATCGTTGTTTCCAAATTCTATTATTAGTTAACATTTCTTCAATTTCATCTAATCGAGTATTAAATTGATTACAAAAAATATAAATATCATTTAATAATCCTTTCGGTAAATCTTGATTAACACCGCCAGGTCTAAAATAAGCTGCATGCATACGTGCACCGGATACTCGTTCATAAAATTCCATCAATTTTTCACGTTCTTCAAATCCCCAAAAATACGGCGTCATTGCTCCTACATCTAAAGCATGACAACAAACTGCTAATAAATGATTCAGTATACGTGTAATTTCTGAAAATAATACTCGTATATATTGAGCACGTAAAGGTACATTACAGTTTAATAATTTTTCGATCGCTAAAACATAAGCATGTTCTTGACACATCATTGAAACATAATCTAATCTATCAAAATAAGGTAAAGCTTGTAAATAATTTTTATATTCAATTAATTTTTCTGTACCTCGGTGTAATAAACCAATATGTGAATCAGCTTTTTGTACAACCTCACCATTTAATTCTAAAATTAAACGTAAAACACCATGAGCTGCTGGATGTTGCGGACCAAAATTAATAGAAAAATTTTTTATTTTTTTTAAAGACATTTTTGTTTTTATTCTTTTCAATTAAAATAAATATTTATAAAATAAATTTTTTATAAATATATAGCATATATAGTAAGTAAATATTTATAAAATATTTATTTCTTTTAGATTATGATTTTTCAAGAAATTTTTTTTAATAATTTTGAAATTATTATTCCCGAATTTTTTTTAACAACTATTTTATTAATTTTATTATTATGGGGAGTTTTTTACAAACAAAATCAAAATAATGAAAAAATTTTGATTTTTAAAAATATTACTACTATAATAATATATTTATTATTAATTCTTTTAATATTAACATTAAATATAACAAATATTTCAAATACTATTTTAAATGGTGTTTTAATTATTAATAATTTTACACAATTTATTAAAAGTATTTTAATATTATCAACAATTACTTGTTTTTTAATCCAACAAAAATATTTAATACAACAAAAAATAAATTCTTATGAAATTCCTATATTAATATTAATATCTTTATTAGGTTTAATGTTATTAGTCTCATCAAATCATTTTATTACTTTATATTTAGCAATTGAATTACAAAGTTTAAGTTTTTATATTTTAACTTCAACTCAAAAAAAATCTATATTATCTATTGAAGCAGGTTTAAAATATTTTATTTTAGGATCTATTGCTTCTGGTTTTATTTTATTTGGTTCTTCTATGATTTATGCTATTACAGGTTCATTAAATTTTAATAATATTTTTTTAATTTTATCAAATATTAATTTTTTAAATAATATTAATATATTAATTAGTTTATCTTATGGATTTATTTTTATTTTAATTGGTATTTTATTTAAAATTGGAGCTTCACCTTTTCATTTTTGGTTACCGGACGTATATGAAGGGGCTCCAAATAATATTTCCAGTTTTTTTGCTATTGTACCTAAAATCGCTTTTATTGCTATTTTAATTCGATTATTATTTGATATTTTTATCAATATTTCTTATTTTTTTGAATTATTTTTTTATATTATCTCATTTTTATCTATGTTGTTAGGTGCTTTATCTGCTTTACAACAGCAAAAAATAAAAAGATTATTAGCTTATAGTTCTATAAGTCATATAGGTTTTCTATTAATAGGATTTACAGCAAATATGTTGAATAATATTCCATTTATTTTATTCTATATTATAATTTATATTATAACAAGTATAAATTTATGGACTTCTTATTTATCATTAAATATTAATCATAAACCAATTAAATATTTAACAGATTTATCAAATATCTATATTATTAATAAATTAATTGCCATTATTTTAATGATTAATATTTTTTCATTAGCAGGTATACCTCCATTAGCTGGATTTTTTTCAAAACTATTTATATTTTTTTCTGCAATTAAAAATAATTATTTTAGTTTAGTTTTTTTTGGTATTATTATAAGTGTTGTAAGTTCTTTTTATTATTTAAAAATAATAAAAATTATTTATTTTGAAAAAATACTACGAAAAATGTATATTTCGAAAATAACTAAAACTCAAAGTATAATATTAACTATTAATACTCAGTTTATTTTATTTTTATTTATTTTTCCTAATGTTATATTAATGAATTTACATAAAATTTATTTATATTTATTAATATAATATTTTGTTTGGATAGCTCAGTTGGTTAGAGTAAAAGACTGAAAATCTTTGTGTCGGTGGTTCAAATCCACCTCCAGACAATTTTATTATTTCAATATGTATCTTTTAAGAATAACTTTTAAATCATTTCAAAAAATTAATCAACTTAAACAAAATTTTATAAAATTAAAAAAATTTAATAAATTTAAAAATGTTCAAATACACGGGATATTTCAAGTAAAAAATAAAAATAAAATTTTTACGGTATTAAGATCCCCTCATGTCAATAAAAAATCACGTGAACATTTTATATATAAAAATTATTTACCAAAAATAGATATTAGATTTAAAAATATTTTTCATTTATTAAATTTTTTAATTTTAATTAAAAAATATTTATCGAAAAATTCTTTAATAAATATTAAAATTATAAAAAAAAATTAAAATTATGCTTATAGCTTAATTGGATAAAGCTTTAGATTGCGGATCTAAAAAATGAAAGTTCAAGTCTTTCTAAGCATATATTTATTTTATTTTTGAAGTATAGCCAAGTGGTAAGGCCTCCGTTTTTGGTACGGATAATCAAAGGTTCGAATCCTTTTACTTCAAAAGGGCCTATAACTCAGTTGGTTAGAGTATACGCCTGATAAGTGTAAAGTCAGTAGTTCAAATCTACTTAGGCCCATCGGAATAATTAGCTCAATTGGTAGAGTATTTCGTTTACACCGAAAATGTTAGCGGTTCAAATCCGTTATTATTCAAACATAATATAATAAAATAATATGTCAACCATTAATCAATTATTTTTAAAAAAACAAAAACGATTAAAAAAAAAAAAAAAAATAAAAAGTCCAGCTTTAAAATATTCCCCACAACGCAAAGGTATTTGTTTAAAAGTTTATAAAACAACACCTAAAAAACCTAATTCTGCAATGCGTAAAGTTGCAAAAGTACATTTATCTAGTAGATATACAATAATTACATATATACCCGGTATTGGTCATAATTTACAAGAACATTCTATTGTATTGGTTCGGGGTGGTAGGGTTAAAGATTTACCAGGTGTAAAATATCATACGGTTCGTGGTAAATATGACTTATTAGGAATTTATTCTAGAAAAACATCAAGATCAAAATATGGAACTAAAATACGAAGAGTATAAAATAAAAAAATTATTTATAAATATGTTATTAAAAAAAGGTAAAAAAACTTATTCTGAAAACATATTTAAAAAAATTTTAATTAATTTAAAAAAAATAACAAAACAAAAACCGAATTTTATCTTATTTAAAGCAATTGACAACTTATTACCAAAATTAAAAACAATAAGTATTCCTAATAAAAAAAGAAAAAAACTAAAACAAAAAAGAGATAGATATTTTTTAATGTTATTAAATGAAGATAAACAAATTAAAAAATCAATTTCATGGTTACTTTTAAATTCAAAATTAAAAACAATACAACATGAAATTATTAAAACTTCAAAAAATAAAAGTAAAACAATTAATACTAAAAAACAATATTATAAAAATATTAAAAAATTAAAATTTAATCTTATTTTTGATTAAATTCACATATTATTTATCATTAAATAATTAATTATTACAAATTATTAAATTCTTATGAAAAGTTATTATTATATTAATAAAAAAAACTTGCAAATTGAAACAACAACGGATTTAAATAAATTAAATAACAATTTAAATTTTTTAAAAAATATTACAAAAAATATAAAAAATACACAAAAACACCCTTATCATCTAGTAGATCCAAGTCCATGGCCTTTTGTTATATCATTTGGATTATTTTTTTTAACTTTTGGAAGTGCTATGTATTTTCACGGTTATATAGGTAGTACCTTTTTAATTTTAACAGGCCTTTTAATAGTTATTTTAACTATGTATACTTGGTTCCGTGATATTGTCAGAGAAGCTGTATATGAAGGTCAACATACTAAACAAGTACAATTAGGTTTACGAAATGGAATGCTTTTATTTATTTTAAGTGAATTATTATTTTTTATTAGTTTTTTTTGGGCTTTTTTCCACTCAGCGTTAGCACCGACACCTGAAATTGGATCCTTATGGCCTCCTTTAGGTATTGAAACTGTTAATCCATGGGGAATACCTTTATTAAATACTATAATTTTATTATCATCAGGTGCTACAATTACATGGGCACATCATGCTATTGTTCTTGGTGATAGAAAAAATGCTATTTTTAGTTTAATTATTACAATTTTATTAGCGTTTTTTTTTACCTTAATTCAAGCTTATGAGTATATTGAAAGTTCATTCTCAATATCTGATAGTATTTATGGTACAACTTTTTTTTTATTAACAGGCTTTCACGGTATACATGTTATTGTAGGAACTATTTTTATAATAGTAAGTACTATTCGATTAATTAATCATCATTTTACAAAACAACATCATTTCGGTTTTGAAGCTGCAGCATGGTATTGGCATTTTGTTGATGTTGTGTGGTTATTTTTATTTGTCGCTGTATATTGGTGGGGTGGGAATTAATAAATTTTATGTTTAGTCCTTTAGAGCAATTTGAAATTTTACCTATTTTTTTTTTCCCTTTTGCATTTACTAATGCTTCTTTAATTTTATTAATAGGTTTAATATATTTATGTACATATATATATATAAAAACTAAATTTATTCCAACACGTTTTCAACAAATTTTTGAAATAATTTTTAATATTACTATTGAATTAACTTATTCTAATATAGGAAAAATGGGTAAGCATTTTATTTCATTAATATTTGGAGTTTTTTTTTTTATTTTAATATGTAACTTAATTGGAATGGTTCCTTATAGTTTTACAGTGACGAGTCATTTAATTATTACTTTTAGTTTAGCTTTAACAGTTTATCTTGGTTTTAATTTTATTGGAATTAAAAAACATAAATTAAATTTTTTAAATTTATTATTACCTAGTGGTGCAAGTATTGCATTAGTTCCTATTTTAATTCCTATTGAATTAGTTTCTTATATTTTTCGTGTAATTAGTTTACCTGTACGACTATTTGCCAATATGATGGCAGGTCATACTTTATTAAAAGTAATTGCAGGTTTTGCTTGGACAATGTTAAATGTAAATAGTTTTATTTTTTTTGCTCATTTTGTACCTTTAATTATTATTGTTTTATTAGTAGGTTTAGAAATTGCAGTAGCTTTAATTCAAGCATATGTCTTTACGATTTTAACTTGTATGTATATAAACGATGCTTTAAATTTACATTAATAATATAATAAGGAAAAATAGCTTAGTTGGTTAGAGTAATAGCTTGTCACGCTATAAGTCGCGGGTTCGAGTCCCGTTTTTTCCGTTAATTATATTAAAATTATTTATAAATATGTTATTAAATTATTCCAATATTTTTTTATTTTTAATATTAAGTTTTTTTTTATCAATTTTAATTTTCATTTTATCTTTTTCTTTAATTAAACAAAAAGACGATTTAGAAAAGTTAACAGCTTATGAATGTGGATTTAATCCTTATGATGATGCTAGAAAAATTTTTGATGTAAAATTTTATCTAGTAGCTATTCTTTTTATCATTTTTGATTTAGAAGCTGTTTTTATTTTTCCTTGGGTTTTAACTTTAAGTTCAAATTTTTCATGGGGTTTTTGGACAATGATTGAATTTTTAATTGAATTAATTATAGGTTTTATTTATATTTGGTGTAGTGATGCTTTAGAATGGTAAAAATAAATAAAATTTATCAATTTTTATCAAATTATTTTAAAAATTATTTATAATACTTTATAAAAATAAAATATTTTATAAAATCTATTATTTAAGATATTTTAAATAAAAAAAAATTGATAATACATTTATGTTATTACAAGCTTCTAAATTTTTAGGTGCAGGATTAGCCACCTTGGGATTAATCGGTGCCGGTATTGGTATTGGTAATGTTTTTGGTTCTTTAATTATAGGTATTTCAAGAAATCCTTCTTTACAACAAGAATTAATGAGAACCGCTATTTTAGGTTTTGCATTAACTGAAGCAATCGCTTTATTCTGTTTAATGATGGCATTTTTGATTTTATTTGCTTTTTAATTTATCTTACATTTTATAAAATATAATAAATTTATTTTATTATATGCTATTCTTTATATTTAAAAATAAATGTAGAGAATAATATATAGAATATTTATGATCAATAAATATTTATATTTATTTCTTATGAAAATATTAAACAATTTTAGTCAATATTTATTACAAATTTTACCTATAATAAATTATACAATATATAAAAACGAATTATGTATAAATATTTCTACTAATAAATTAATTCCGATCTTATTTTTTTTTAAAAATCATACCAATAGTCAATTTAAAATATTATCGGAAATTTGTGCTGTAGATTATATTAATAAAGAAAAACGTTTTGAACTTGTTTATAACTTGTTAAGTATTCGTTTTAATAGTCGTTTAAAAATTAAAATTCTAACTAACGAACTACAACCAATCGATTCAATTATAACAATATATAAATCTGCTAATTGGTGTGAAAGAGAAATTTGGGATATGTTTGGTATTTTTTTTGTCAATCATCCAGATTTGCGGAGAATTTTAACTGATTATGGTTTTGAAGGATATCCTTTACGAAAAGATTTTCCTTTAAGTGGTTTTTTAGAAGTTTTTTATAATGAATTAAAAAAAAGAGTAGTTTATGAACCGATTAATTTATCTCAACAATATAGATTATTTGAATTTACTAACCCATGGGATAAAAAAATCAATATTTAATACTTTTTAATTATTTTTGTTTTTAGGTTAAATTTTATTTCAGATTTATGAGATGGAATAAAAAATCGTTATTTACAGTTATTAATAATCATTTAATTGATTATCCTACACCAGTTAATTTAAATTATTTTTATGGATTTGGTTCATTAGCAGGTATTATGTTAGTTGTACAAATTTTAACTGGTATTTTTTTAGCAATGCATTACACACCACATATTGATTTAGCTTTTAACAGTATTGAACACATTATGAGAGATGTTAATTATGGTTGGTTAATTCGATATACTCATGCCAATGGTGCTTCTTTTTTTTTTTATTGTTGTTTATATACATATTTTTAGAGGTTTATATTACGGTTCGTATATTACACCGCGAGAAGCTTTGTGGTGTTCGGGTGTTATTATTTTTATTTTAATGATGGCAACTGCATTTATGGGTTATGTTTTACCTTGGGGTCAAATGAGTTTTTGGGGTGCAACTGTTATTACGAATTTATTTTCAGCAATACCTTTAATAGGTAAAAATATTGTTGATTGGTTATGGGGCGGATTTGCTGTTGATAATCCCACATTAAATCGTTTTTTTAGTTTACATTTTACTTTTCCTTTTTTAATTATTGGTGCTGTTTTAATTCATTTAATTTTATTACATGAAGTTGGTTCAAATAATCCATTAGGTATTATTTTAAAAACTGAAAATATTTCATTTTATCCGTATTTTTATACAAAAGATCTATTTGGTTTAATCGTATTATTTTTAATATTTTTTATTTTTGTTTTTTATTATCCCAATACTTTAGGTCATCCAGATAATTATATTGAAGCAAATCCAATGAAAACCCCTTTACATATTGTTCCTGAATGGTATTTTTTACCTTTTTATGCAATTTTACGATCTATCCCTAACAAAATTGGAGGTGTAATTGCTATGTTTGGTTCTTTACTTATTTTATTAACAATTCCTTTCACAAATTCATCAGAAATTAGAAGTACAACTTTTAGACCTATTTTTAAAATTTGTTATTGGTTATTAGTTATAGCTTTTTTTTTATTAGGTTGGGTAGGGCAATGTCCTGTTGAATACCCTTTTACTGAAATTGGTGTCATAAGTATGATTTATTATTTCTTTTTTTTTATTGTAATTATACCTTTTTTAGGTAGATTTGAAATTTATTTAATTCGTTATAATAAAAATATAAAATAAAAATATATTTTTATTTCAATAATACAAATCATTATGTTGTTAATACTTATAAATTTATTTAAAATAATAATATATAAAATTCAAAAATTTTCAAAAACAGAAAAATATAAATATTTAAGTTATAAAATAAAATATTATATGAAAATTATGGCTGCTATATATCTATCTATTAGATTTTTGCCTTTTTTCGTCGATTTATATCTCTTTTTTGTCGATTTATATATTTTTTCTCAGTCGTTCGAAGAAATTATCATTTATATTGAGGATCTTGAAGATTTTATTTTATTCTTTGTGTGTATCTATATTTTACGCAAAAAAATTTAAATTAAAAACATCTTTTTAACATATTTTAAATTAAATTAAATTTCTCTTTGAAAAATTTAATTTTATAACAAGTAAAATAAAAATTATTAAAAAATCAATGGTTTAAGGGATTAAACAAAATCTTATTAGTATACTTTTGTTATACATTTCAAAATTTATTACAATATATGTTATTATTATAATATATATTTTTTCAAAAATATGATTATTTTAAAAATAATTCAATCAATAATTCTTATATTCAAAATTTATCGATATTTAAAAAAAAAAAAACTTATTATCTATTTACTTATTTTGTATGTATTTTTTTCTACCCTTTGACTTAACCTTCTTAGATGATGAAGATAATATTGATCAAGATGAAATAGAAAAAAAAAAGAAATCCATAGAACAAACATCAAATAATAAGGATTTATATAAATATTTAATTGGAGCTTCTTGTATATTATTATTATTTATTTTAATTGTTTATTTTTATAACGGTGATAACCCCCCTTTTATAGATAATGATAGTCAATCAGATAATAATAGTCAATCAGATGATAATAGTATATATAGTCTATCAGAGGAATCAGAAAAGAAAATGCTGGATCAATTTTTTGAAGATACTATTAGTGATTTAGAGAATCCTGCTATTAGAAAACTAATTTTAGAAACGTCCCCTAAAGAAAGTTTTGTTGATGAAGTTCATGAATTACGTAAACAACTAGAAGAATTGGCTAAAAAATAATAATTATGAAATTAAAAAATAAAAAAAAATTAAATTAAGAGGAAAAATTTTTTAATATATCCTCAATTCGATAAAAATATAGAATTTTTAAAAGAAGAGGTATTATTTCAATTAAATGAACATTATTTAATAGGTGAAGAAAAACATGAAGATGAAGGAATTCATATACATTATTTTTTTGAATTAAAGACTTCTATGAATGTAAATTATTTGAATTTAGAATTAGAGAATCAAATATATCATGGAAATTATTAAATAGGAAAGAAAAAAAATTTATTAATTGAATATATAATAAAAGATGGAAATTTTATAACAAATATGAAGTTACCTATAAAAGTGGAAAATTATTAACATCAATAGAACATTTATTTCATAAATGTTCAGAAAAAGGTTTACAAGCAACACGTGGTGGAACAATTATGAAAAATTTAACAGAATTCAATGAATATAATATTCAAAAAGAGTCAAAAAAAAAATAGAACAAAATGTATTTTTAATTGAAGATTTTGATCCAATTATCAGAAAATAAAGCTAAAAAAATAGAAAATTGAATAAAAAATGCACCCGAACACCATTATTAAACTATTTGATTTCAATTTGTAAATCTTATAATTCGTTAGTATGGAAAAAATCGATCCAGTGATCCAAATAGAAAAGAAAAGGGGCTAATAAAAGAATGAAAAGTGGAAAGAAGTAGAATTTATAATAATTGAAAAAAGAAAGAAAAGGTTAAAAAGGTTTTGGTTTTTCGAAATGGCATAAAAGATGAATATCTATTATTCATCTTTTAAAGTAAAAAATAACTATGCGGATAGTTATGATACAACTAAGGTCTAAAGTTAATGTTCGGCGGATGATTCCGTAGTTTGTGGATTTACACTATCATACAACCCTGGAGTAGTACTTCTACCTGCTCGAATGTCGCAAACTACTCGAAATAGTTTATGTAAATGGTTAAGCTCCTCAAAAATACGTTCAAAAATCTCATCCCGTATATCTAAAGTATCCGTAAATATTTGTTGATTGGTTTGCACACTGTCAACAAGACTGACTGTAATACCAGTATATTCGGTAAGTTTCGCCCATTTCTGATATATTTTTATTAATGACATCGGCTGACCCTACGCCTCCAAGGCCAAAGAAAAAGTAGATTGTAATTATTCCAACTATTAATAAAGCCCCAAGCTAAATAAGTATTAGAATGATTTTCCAAAAAATATTTATCCTGAACGATCATCTTTTGTTTAATTTCGAGTTGAATTGATTTTATTTCTTGTAAGGTATGTAAAATATTTTTTTGGTTTTCTTGAAAAGTTTCTAATTCATCAGCATAACCCAATAAATAAATTAAATTTTTTAAAATTTTTTTCTATCATAATTTATTTAAAATGATAGATTTCTATTTATATACCATATAAATAGATAGATTTCTATTTATATACCATATAAATTGATAGATTTCTATTTATATACCATATAAATAAATAGATTTCTATTTATATACCATATAAATTGATAGATTTCTATTTATATACCATATAAATTGATAGATTTCTATTTATATACCATATAAATTGATAGATTTCTATTTATATACCATATAAATTGATAGATTTCTATTTATATACCATATAAATTGATAGATTTCTATTTATATACCATATAAATAGATAGATTTCTATTTATATACCATATAAATTGATAGATTTCTATTTATATACCATATAAATTGATAGATTTCTATTTATATACCATATAAA
>MIQA02010820.1:0-10028 GCA_001887855.2 Sclerospora graminicola | reverse complement strand
TCTTCTTCTGAGCCGACGATCGGTGGGGGTATAGTGATCGATTCACGTGGTTGCTTCCGAGGAGCGACCTCGATCAGAGCTTCATCGACTTCTGATCGGGGCGTGATGCTGGCTGCCAGCGTCCCAAGAATTTCTTCTTCGCCCTTTGTGCACTTAATGATCTCCAAAGTCCACTGAGATAACACCGCTGCCCATCGCCCCAGTCTTCCGTCTAAACCACTCGCGGATAGTAACCACGCCAGACTAGATCGCTTAGACAATACCTTAATTGATCTAGCTACCAGCATAGAGTAGCAAACATCCAACACACGTAATAACGCTAGCACTTCCTTATCCACAATGCCATAGTTAACTTCATTCGGTTTTAATGTTCGGCTTGTGAACGTCACCGGGCAATAAACTCCGTCGTGATCTTGGACTAGTGCGGCCGATATTGCCCATTTACTGGCATATAAGATCACCACGGGAATCTTCTCCGGATCGAAGTGTTTCAATATCGGCGTCGAGATCATCTTCGCCTTTAACATACTGAAGGCTACCATAGCGCGATTCATGTGATCTTCTGACCCTGGCACAGTTCGATCAGTTGGTGATCCAATCTCGAGATCCGTTTCAGTAGCTTCAACCTCGTGATCAGTCCCAATTGGTGATCCTCCCATCCGATCACGTTCTCTCAGGCCATGATAATCAACTTCCTTCAATTCATAAAGTATAGCGGCGTAGATCGAGAAGTCCTCGATAAATCTGCTATAATAATTCAATGATCCGAGGAATGATTGCATGGCCTTCAACGATCGGGGAAAAGGTAAGTTGCTGAGAGCGGCTAGATCTTTCGGATTTGCTTCCAATCCTTGGATCGATACGTTATGGCCAAGGTAAGCGACCTTGGGCTGACCCCAGAAACTCTTGACCACACTGATCGACAAATTCCAACGCTCGCAGGTATCTAGGAGTCGTTCGACCTTATCGCATAGCATATCCCAGGATGTTGCCGTGACCAAGATATCGTCTATATATGATCGCCTTCCCAATACTGATCGGCCCTGATCTTGGTCTGGCTCACCTTCCGTAAACACATCATGTAGATCAGTGGCTTCCCGATCAGCACTGATCTGGAAATACCCATAGAGAGCATTGTCGATCAGCCTCTGGTAGATCTGTGGGCATTCTTTAATCCAAACGGCATCCGATTCCATTCAAAAAGCCCAAAAGGTGTAACGAAAGCCGAGATCTCTCGAGCGCGATCAGTCATCGAAACCACCCAGAAACCACTAGCCATATCCAATGAACAAAACCATAAAACTTTATCCAGATCTTCTAACAAGTCATTGATCAGGGGCATCGGGTAGACCATCAACTTCGTGAGGCGATTCACCATTCTGTAGTCGATACATAATCGAATATCAACCCCATTCTTCTTAATCACAATCACAATCGGTGATGCCCACTGCGATGTTGATGGTCGGATGATCTTTGTACTCAACAAACCCTTGATCAAATCGGATAACTTTTCCCGGTATTGAGGTGCAACTTTACGACAACGCTGAGCGATTGGTCTTGCATTTCCCACGTCTATATCACAGACAGCTCCGAATGCGGCTGGGGGTAGGGCGTTACCTTTCCCCATCAGTAAGTGGCGCCTTTTCCAGATGATCTTCTTTAGCTGATCGATCTGCTCGGGCGTGTTCACTTCGGGATCACCGACCTGTAAATCTTCCATGGTGACTTCTGGCATATTTGGCGATACTTCCGGTAACACGGCCATCTGCTTTTCGATACCTTCAATGTATTGATCGCCACCTTCGTGTATACACACTTGCTCGTCCACCTGATCTACCTTTTTCTGTTCGGCATCATCTTGAATCGCCCCTTGTACGTTACTCGACTGATGGTTCACTTCGGATTCACCCTCCTTTTCTTCCTCATGATCGTGTTTGAACTCTCCACTGTCCTTTCTGCTAGCTGGGTCCGTTATTTTCGGTGAGCCGGGCCTAATTATACTCAATATCTGTGGACCTTCTTTGACCCGGCCTTCCCCTGTCGCTTCGATCGATGGCCTCCTGATCAGCAGCTTGGTCGGCGTAGAATACTCCGGCTTCTCAACCATAGGTGAGGTATCTTCATCCACTAAGTCTTCGTCACTGATCATGTCCGTGGTGGCTTGATAAGCCAGATTCTGCCATTCAATGTATCTTCGTGATCCCACTGAGACATACCCGATCTGTCGAGGTACTTTCCCTTCGGGTAACCACATCCCTAAGATCATGTCTTCGTGAACGATCAGCGGCTGATCGGATATATTCGTAACCCTGATGTAACTTGATCTGCCAATACCCTTGACGAACGTTGGTACCCATCGTTCACCACGGGTTAGCCACAGTTTCTGTTGCCGATCGCTCGGCCGAATCATGACATCGACTGATCGGGACACCCCGATGTTCTCGTACTGACCCATTTTTAACATCCGTACATGAGTACCATACAAAGGTCGTCGGCCAGATAACTGAATCTGCACTTCATCCGGCAGAGTCAGGGTTCCATGAGACAGGTCAAGTCGTATACCGGCTGGTACCATGAAATCCATCCCCAATATCGCGTCTTGACCGGCTAGCCGGCCAACCCAAGCATTAAAATAGTAGACCAGGGATCCTGCCAGGGTGATCTTCACACGTGATCGTCCTTCCGTCATATATGAACTCTCGCCAATCCCAACACATTCTTGCCTCTGGGTACTGTCTATACGACATCCCACCTTACGAGCAAGGGCGGAGTCGATGATCGAGACTTCCGCCCCAGAGTC
This sequence comes from Sclerospora graminicola, assembly GCA_001887855.2. Lineage (NCBI taxonomy): Eukaryota > Oomycota > Peronosporomycetes > Peronosporales > Peronosporaceae > Sclerospora > Sclerospora graminicola. The sequence continues at coordinate 7,228 of MIQA02010820.1, read as the reverse complement.
AAATAAAATAGTGGCTTTCTCATTGTTGACCTTTCCATTAGCTTTAGCCTGTTTAAACCACTTGTCGGGCGAGTGATACTTCCAGTATCCACGGGATTCACCGGGCAGTAGATCCAACTCCATGATCACGTCCGATCGGGAATATTCATCCCCTCTGAGACTGTAGATCGGACACCGATCGATGCAATTTGAATTAGAACATGTATTGTCGGTTATCTTCTTTTCCTCAAGCTTATCTCCGCTACCGACATATGCATAAATGCAGAACATAGATCGCTCGGCTCGAACCAGATTCCAACCTGGCGAGCGATCTAGTTTAACATCTTCTCAACGTCTGGTGGGAGCATACCAGCATGTTTAGTCGGCACATACCACTTGCGCATCAGATTAAAGAATTCTTCGATCGGGCAGGCGCCGGCGTCATGAAGCTTCCCACAGGTCTTGCACACGAAAAAACAGTGATCAGAAGGGTGACCTTTGCGATCACATTTGCCACACGTAATTCTTTTCCAACAATCACGATCTCCATGTTTGGTCGACCCACAATGCACACATTTCTTACGAAATCGGTCCTGATCAGGTTGAATACCACCAGGTTTCCGTCCGTCCACACCATTAGTCGATGATCTCGGGCGATACATTGGTTCTGTCGTAAATACATGACGGTACTGTTCCTCGTCTGAACTTAGACTCGACTGGCCACTTTCTTCTTCAGAGCCTGAACTGTCTGATTCTTTCGCGATCATTCGAATCGCTCTGGCTGGTCGGGCTGCCGGTATCTTACCCTGATCAGGGTGTGGCTTGGACCGGTAACGGTTCGATCCTACCTCGACCTTGGGTTGTCGACTCTTGGCCCGCTGCAATGTCCTTAGAGTCAGTTCCAGTTGTTCTGAGTCCTTTATACGTAGCAGGGTTAGCTGATCAGCCAGATCGCGATTATCCCGAGTCCCAATGAAGTGTTCGACATGTTCACGTGCTATGTCCGGGTGTCGTGGGTCCTTGATCGGCATTTTCGCGCGTAGACCAGCAACATTCAACCGATGTAAGTACTCGATCGGCGTCTCTTCGGATCTTTTCTTCATGTGGTAGTACTGTCTAGCGACAGACACCCCCGAATTGCAATATTGTTCTTCAAACTCTTCACACAACCGAGGCCACTTCAGACGCACTTCACGACTTAGCTGTTTAAGCCAGTTCTTGGCCGGGCCTTTCATTAGATCAGCGAAGATCAGACATCTTTCAGCTTCCGGTGTCTTGTCCTTCAGAAAAGCTGACTTAGTCCGGCTTAACCAACCTCTGGCCTGATCGTCATCCATATCTTTGCCAGTGAAATCCTTCAATTCCGAGATCGCAAACATTCGTACTCGGGTGATCGTTCCTGATTCACTGTCAAATGCCTGCGCGGAGGCCATATTCGCTCTACGAGGCATCTCAATGTCCAGATCATCTGGATCGAAATGTTGGCTGATCTCGCCCTCTGACTTCATGTCCACATCACTCCGCGGGGGTGATCGGTGAAATCGGTCCTGGTGATCGGCCTGGCATATCGAACGAACGATTCCGGCTGATCGGACTGATTCCATCTCTACATCCACGGGTCTCTTGACCGATTTCTCAGCAGACTGATTCATATTCGGTGCCGATCGCCATGGTTGTCCTTGTCCAGGTGTGTACTGAGGCAATCCATATTGATCACCCGCAAATCGATTCATCATTGTCGCGAACATGGCTTTTAATTGCTCTGGGACCTCTGGCATGTTGGTATGACCAGTGTTGGAGGTCGGACTAGCCTGTGGCACTTCCTGAGCGTCTTCGAAACTATCGTCCGATCCGACTCTACCAGGTTCCGGCTTTCTCTTCCTGTTCTGCGACTCGGTCTTGGGGTTGATCTGCTGGATCCCTTTCGGGCCCAACGTCATGCGCGTGATCCCAACCGAGGAGTCGGTGGATGCCGCTCCAGATTGTGATGACGATTGATATATCGACTCGATATCCATAGGATACTCCACCAACTGTGATCGGTGCGAAGGATCCGCGATCGGCGACTGAACCACTGGGTTCGCCCCTAGTAACGAGGCAAGATGATCATACAGGTTGATCATAGATTCTCTGATCGTCTCTTGATCCAGATCGAATAGCATATTCGCGTCGAAGGCACCAGTAGTGAAGCCAACCTCGTCGATCTGCGCCAAGAGGTTCCTAATCAGATCAAGTTGACTGCCTGTGATCACCGGCCGGGTCGCTCGACCTTCAAGCTTCCCGATGATCTTAGGTTTAATGATCTTCATCACTGGGTTGGTAACCAGGAACTTGCCTCGAAGATCTTCGGTTTAGGTTTCACATATTTTTTAGGTGGATCGCAATGATCCGCCCCCATGTTTTTTCTGTCTTTTTTCATTTTCTTCTTATGCATAGGATCAAGGTTAACACCTCGATCCTTTCCTGGGTTATAGTCAACTTTACTATAACCCAGATCGGCCCGATCGGGGCCATGTGGGGAGTTGTTTCATCTTTAATCTCGACCTGGCACTCCACCAAACCAGGTCGATCATCGCTTCCTTTAGAAATGGACAGCATCGGAGGCGATACGCCTTCCTCCAATACACCCGAAAAAGTTTCCTCCACTTGATTTCACATCTTTTTCATCATCAAAGGAATCACGGTGATATCCTGAGTCACCAAGTGATCCGGGCACGCGCACCATTGTGGTGGAGCTGATTTCCAAATCCATGACCGAAGTCTTGGGTGGAATCCGGATACCCACTGGCCCGGACGACCAACTATCGGAGGGGGTACTCCGTCGGTCCTGATCAGCATTGGAATCAGATGAATCACCACTGTGGTGACTGATCTGATCCTCCCGGTCATCTGGCTGGTCTGGATGCTCGTCAGGATCTATGTTTAACTTCATCTCACCTTGTGTACCCGTCGATCGGGGCTGATTACACTCACTTAGGTGGACTCGGTGACGAAAAGGATGATCTTGATCAGGTCGGAGGGGATGACCTTCTCGAGACGGGGGTGTCTTCGGGTGGAAATCTTCACCGGAGAACGGTTTGGGGACGACACTTATTCAGGATCTAGGCACTGATCAGGAAAGTTCGTCTGATCAGGCCAGCCAATGAGAGAGATATATAATGAAACCAAGAAAATGCGATCAATTCACGATCTTCCACAGTAATCCACAGACGTTATCTCCACAAAACCTTTTCCAATATTATTAACGTGTTCCAAACACGTGCGCGTTGCGGGTGAGGTTCGATCACCTAAACAAACCCGTCGGGGGTCTTCCGGTAAGCCAAAATGCGCCTTAGCACGTCTTAACCGGGAAATAGATGAGCAAGAGGGGATTAATCAACCCTGTGCTCCCAATGACCGCACACGTGGCGGAGCGACTCTTTGCTTTAGGGGGAAATCTAAACCTGTTATTATATATGCAAAAGTCCTATACCTGTGTACCATACCTCAACTCATGCCTGACCTTTACTTTGAACCTATTTACTTCGTCGCACGGTTGCGTAACACCCTCTTGCCCATCCTGGCTGCATCTTCAAGCTGATCTGTACCGCTTCTGCCCTGATCACGACCCGACTCTTCAAAAGATCTTCAACCCATCCTGATCTTCAACAAACGACCTTGAAACCACTTGAGACCTGTTCTTCAGCACTTGTTCACTTCGTATATAGTCCGACCAAACCGAGAACTTACTTGCCCTTGCATATCAACGCTGATCAGAGGCTGATCGGCCCTGATCACGATCAACATAGTGATCGACCAAGTGATCAGGTGGTGATCAGGCTGATCAGCCTTTGATCACCTCGGGAACGCTCTGGGTCATCATCATCACGACTCAATTCATCTTCCAAACCACACTTCCGATCTTTATACCCCGTCAGGACAACCATACCACACCGATCTCGGCTGATTAGGCCCGATCAGGCCTGATCAGGCCTGATCCGGCCTTGCCACGTCATCTTCGGACCAACCAAAGTTCACATCACTCACACAACCTGTCAATCCAACATGCCCGATCTTCATTCCTCATCTGATCTTCATTCTTCGGGCATGACAGGCCGATCAGGCCGTAGCATAGCCAGCTTCAACCACTACACCATTCAGAGATCGGCTGGTCACCTGCCCTTGGTATGCCATGTCAACAGTCACTATTCTTATTACATCCACGAGAACTCCACTTAGTGACTGTAATAACGATCGTGATCGTAATCTCCATCATTCCGCCAGTGCCTGGGACTGGGCTTAGCAACCATACTTGGCTGATTTCTCCACGTCGTAAATATCCGTTGGCCACCACCTTTTCTTCTTAATCGTGATCAACCTTTTCCCACCCATCAACCGTCATATGTTGATGGGTGCTCTATCGTCACCAATCAACGGCCATGTGTGGTCCACTTCGGTCCCAATATTTTTCGATCGCTTCACCACACAACACTATAAAATCTCAAAATAGAGTATTCTCTTGCTTCTGCACTGGTCATATTACAAGTTAAATTGAAGGACCGAGAGCTTCGTATCACCAATGGTTCGATGCCTAAATGCCGAGGTTGATACCGCCAACTTTAGTCTTATGCATTTTAACTTAATGGCTTAATTGATTTTACTCCCACCGGTACTTTCCAATAAAAGTTTCTTTGGTTGCTCTAGCCTACCTTGCTGAAGCTGCTTGTTAAAAAGGGAGTAGAACCGCCGATTAAGGATCTTATCGCCTAATGACTGTCTATTTAAATAACGATTTTTTGTATTCGGAGTTTCCATGAATTTAGTAAGTTTTTAAGCCCCTTAGTGACAGTGAAACGGCGCTCTCCATGGCGCAAGTTCTTAAAGACGTGGAGGTAGCCAAGTTCTGAAAGACCATAAGCCCGTTAAAGTGTTGGATTTGAATATGAAGTGGACCTTTATGCGGTATAAACTTCCAACGTCGCCCCAGGATGGTGTAGAAAAGCCTTTACCTATCGAAATTCTGGATGCAGATGCTTTTTGTTTATTCGATCAGTACATCCAAGTGCTTAGCAGATTTCAAGTTTATGGGACTTCAAGAACGTGTTGGCCCCCAGGAATTCAGCGCGAGAAACAGCGACAACCACGTCTCATTTGCAATACCCGTGTATTCCATTAGTCTCGCACCTTCGTCCAAACAAAAAAGGGGAAATCGAAGTTTTTCATTCCCCCAAAATGTCCAAAACTGCGATTTTGAGCACCATGCGCTCATGAGAACACAAACGCGCACTGGGACCATTGGCAACACCATTGATTGCCGTTAAGTGATTCGTTGCAGAATAAAAACAGGAAGAGTTACAAAAGTGCGGGCAATCTTCACTTCCCCCAGATGCTGCAGAGCCGAGAAATAGTACAATTCAGCCACCAAATACGTGCGATGTAGACGTGAAGAAGAATTTTAAAGTCAAACCTGACGGTTTATAGAGCAGCCGTAATGGCACGTTGATGGCCACGTTGTTGCCAAAATTTGACGCTTCGTTCGTTACCTACAGGGACATGAGTTGAAATCCCCCCTAATGGCTGTCAAATACCAGGTGAGCTTCCCACGGGTGTTTGGCAGGCTGGTATCACGTGCCCCTCCTCGATTTCCACGTTTTTTTATTCATATGATGATCCAAGTGGTCAGCGTTCGACCCTTGTTATCTTGACAGTCTACTCGAATTTCCAGCTCCGCTAAAATGTGTGTCCGGACGGTTTTCAACGTGCGACCAGGCTAAAGAGATGATAATTGAAAGCAATAATGGATACACGATGAGGGGGTCTTTGTCACCACATCTACAGCTGAAATAGACAACAAAAAGAGCTAAATAACACATTAAAGTCACCACAATGCAGAATTTCAACTAAGCCGCTCGAAGAAGGCGCTGCGATGTTCCTAAATATCAACATTTTAATTGACTAGTAGCGTCACTTCAAGACGTCGTCACTCGAGCAAGGGTGAGAGTACGACGTCTTAAAGTGACGCTACCAGTCCAGAAACCTCGAGCAAAAGTGAGAGTACGAGCAGTGCAATATCAGCAAATATTGGAAAAAATCCGTAGCAAATTGGAAGAATCGACATCTCGCGCCTCAAGAGAAAAACGACTAATAAAAGGCTCAACTTTTTTTGGTGGCAGAGGAGATACCTGCTATGCCAGGCCACGAACGTAGGTAGACAAAGTTCAATTAGCACCGAATGCGATCACGAATCGATGAAAACGATGACAGAAAACACAAAAGCGCGCCCTCCAGTGGTGCGAACAGGGATGATGCCAGGTCCCAGGACGCATTTTTCCTATTACTGTACTTTCTTGCAAACGGGTTGGATCTGATAGCAATACCGTGTTTTGTTAATCTTCGTAGTAATAGTAAATGTAGTCTAATTTGTTAATGATGCTAGTATGAAGTTTAAGCTCAGATATTGTACAATTTTCTTCGGTCTGGACTAGCCGGAGGGTGACGATCAGGACTCGGCGCCGGGTTGTTGCTGGAGATGCACTGTAAGCTTACGTGAAGTCGTATCTTGTCATCTCTTGTCCTTTCCTTTGGATGTGTTTCTTCTCTCGTAGAAAGCTACCGCTTCAAGCTGCGCAATGCACTTGTACCATATAAAGTCTGTGTGATCCCGTCGCAATTGCCTCTCATCGTTGAAGACCGCTTGATTACGCAGTTGCCACATCCATACTGTGGTAATACTGCATATTCCCCACCAAAGTCTTTCAAAATGATCCGTAAATTCGAACTGTGGATTCCGTTCTTGCTCGTCATCGCCTCATCAATATTTTTTCCTATAGATGGTGCTCTCCTTAGCACAATAGTCTCTTGATATCCTGCCACAATGTCACTCGAAAGCAGTGATCCAGCCCAAATGCTGTAGTAAAAGTTTCCAAAACTGTTGCACCCTTATGCAGTTCCAGAATATGTGATGTGAGTCCATAGTCGTCCCTTTACAAGCGTCATCCACCATACAGATACAAACAGGCATTGCACGATCGTGAAAGGTATTAAGTTTACATGTGGCAATCCTAAACATTACCCATACCTGATAGTCAGAGTGGATGTGCCAGTTCCTCCAAACGTGTCTTGGTTCTTGATCCTGAACAACTGTCCACCATGGATCTCTCCGTTGACTCTGTGGTGGAGCCGATTTCCAAATTCATGACCGAAGTCTTGGGTGGAATCCGGATACCCACTGGCCCGAACGACCAACTATCGGAGGGGGTACTCCGTTGAT
>MIQA02010813.1:0-24590 GCA_001887855.2 Sclerospora graminicola | reverse complement strand
GGTTAGCGTCTGCACCATGCGTTCGGCCTTACCGTTCGCTTGCGAACGGTAGGCCATGGTCGCGCTTTGTTTCTGATCAAGCATCTGATTGAATGATCGAAAAACTTCAGCCAAGAAACCTGGTTCCCGATCGTGCCCGATCACCTCACTCGCCCCAAATCGCCTAAAAACACATTCCTCATAACTGCAGGCGACTGGTTGGGCTGTTCTGGTAGATCCCGCTTTCGCGATCACTAATCCCGTGAACAGATCAGTCCAAATCAGCAGCTCTGTATTGCCCTTGAACGATTTCGGCAAGGACGGTATGTGATCCATTGCTATCACTTGGAAAGGGTAGGTCGCCTGGATATTTTCAGGTGATCTACCCCGGATTTCGGCATATCCTTCCCGGTTTCGCAATCTGTACATGTTCCGACAAACCTTTGGACACTTCGATATAAACCTCTCCAGTGGAAATGTTTGCGAATTCTGTGGTATGTCCGACCCACGCCCTGGTGGCCACCCTCTAAACTGACGTGATAATGATGCAAGATATCTGCTTGTAAGGTCTCCGGAATCACAAGTCTTGCTGATCGGTCCAGATCTGCGTCGGCCTGATCAGCTTGAACATAGTAAAACAACAAATCGTTTTCGTCAATCTCATAGCTGGACGCGATCTTAACACAGTCTTTTGCTTCACTCTGGCTCAATTTCTCTAAATCACCATTCAGAAAAGCCTTCAAATCAACGATCCATTTTTCTTCGTCTTGTGCCTTGAGAATTTTTTTAATCCGCATTTCCTGTACTATTTCTTCTTTTACGCTTTCTCGAGAGAGCGGCCTGTTAGGTGTTGACCTGGCTCGTGATCTCGTCATGATTGAGACCTGGGCTGCTTCCTGTTTATCTTCCGCATGAATCAGCTCGGGCAGCCTATTGATCTCGACCAATTCCTCCAGCAATGCTTTATCGGTAACTATCGACCCAGTCTGATCACGCATGGCCATCGTGGCTAGGTGATCTGCACTCCGGTTCCAATCGCGTTTCACTTGTAAGAGGTCAATACTTGGCCATCCACGTAGAGCTTTCAGAACACGATCGTTCAACAACTTCAAACGCGGTGCCTTGCAATCGATCTTCCCAGTGATCTGCCGAATCACCAGATTTGAATCTCCACATATGATTACACTTCCAGTCTTTTGCTCTTGCAGGTAGTGTTGTTATCTCCCCGGGTATTTACCTGGTTATTATCCATCAGCGAGTTAATAACATTTTAAGCTAGGTTTTTAACAATGGGAAAAATCGAAGACATAATATGTATGCTTTATGTATGGTGCATTAATTAGACAGCATCAATGCTGGCTTTCTACACAAATCGCACCGTCTTTGCTAAACTTGTATTTCCCTGGGTAAATACCATTTGGTGCATTTTTAACAGGGTATTTAACAGAATGGGTATTTACCAACCTAACAACACTACTTGCAGGAGATCCAAACCTAGCAGCAGACCGCCTGTATTCGGCTTCATTGACCGTGATGCCCGGGGTATAGTCTGAACCAGCAGATATTACGGTCCATTCCGGCAATTTCCACAACAACGCGTTATACGCCCCTACGCCTTTCTTCACGCTCGCTGATCCGTCGAAACTTACCACGATCAGATTTTCCTCCGAGCCGACGATCGGTGGGGGTATAGTGATTGATTCTCGCGGTTGCTTTCGAGAAGCGACCTTGATCAGAGCTTCATCGGCTTCTGATCGGGGTGTGATACTGGCCGCCAGCGTACCGAGAATTTCTTCTTCACCCTTGGTGCATTTGATGATTTCCAAGGTCCACTGAGATAACAGCGCTGCCCATCGCCCCAGTCTTCCGTCTAACCCGTTCGCAGACAATAACCAAGCCAGAGTAGATCGCTTAGACAATACCTTGATCGGTCTAGTCACCGGCATAGAGTAACAAACATCTAATATGCGTAATAGTGCCAGCACTTCTTAATCCACACTACCGTAATTAACCGCGTTCGGTTTTAATGTCCGGCTTGTAAACATCACTGGGCAATATACTCCGTCGTGATCTTGGACCAGTGCGGTCGATATTGTCCATTTACTGGTGTATAGAATCACTACGGGGATCTTCTCCGGATCAAAATGTTTCAATATCGAAGTCGAAATCATCTTCGCCTTCAATATACTGAAAGCCAACATAGCTCGCTCTATATGGTCTTCTGATCCTGGCACAGTTCGATCGATCAAAGATCCAGTCTTGAGATTCAATTCGATAACTTCGGTTTCGCGACCAGTCTTACTAAGTGACTTCCCCACTCGATCACGTTCTCGTAACCGGTGATAATCCACCTTTTTCAACTCGTAAAATATAGCAGCATATATCGAGAAGTCTTCGATAAACCGGCTATAATAGTTCAGAGATCCGAGAAAAGACTGCATAGCCTTCAGTGATCGGGGGAAAGGAAGGTTACTGAGAGCACCCAAATCTTTCGGGTTTGCTTCCAAGCACTGAATCGACACATTATGGCCAAGGTAGGCGACCTTGGGTTGACCCCAGAAGCTCTTGACTACGCTGATCGATAAATTCCAGCGTTCGCAAGTGTCAAGGAGTCGTTCGACCTTATCACATAGCATATCCCATGATGTTGCCGTAACCAAGATGTCGTCTATATATGATCGCCTTCCCAAAACTGATCGTCTCTGATCTTGGTCGGGTTCGCCCTCCGTAAACACATCATGTAGATCGGTGGCTTCTCGATCGACACTGATCTGGAAATATCCATAGAGAGCATTATCAATCAATCTCTGATAGATCTGTGGGGCGTTCTTTAAACTGAACGGCATCCGGCTTCATTCGAAAAGGCCGAAAGGTGTAACGAAAGCCGAAATCTCTCGAGCACGATCAGTCATCGAAACCACCCAGAAACCACTAGCCATATCAAGCGAACAAAACCATAAAACTTTATCCAGATCTTCCAGTAAATCATTGATCAGGGGCATCGGATAGACCATCAACTTCGTGAGGCGATTCACCATTCTATAGTCGATACAAAGTCGAATATCGACCCCGTTCTTTTTTATCACAATCACAATCGGTGATGCCCACTGCGATGTTGAAGGTCGGATGATTTTTGTACTCAACAAGCCCTTGATCAAATCGGATAACTTTTCCCGGTATTGTGGCGCGACTTTGCGACAACGTTGAGCGATCGGTCTCGCATTTCCAACGTCTTTATCACAAACAGCTCCGTAAGCAGCTGGGGGTAGGGCGTTACCCTTCCCAATCAATAAATGGCGCCTTTTCCAGATGATCTTCTTTAGCTGATCGATCTGCTCGGGAGTGTTCACTTCGGGATCACCGACCTGTAGATCCTCCATGGTGACTTCTGGTATATTGGTCGATACTTCCGGCAAAACTGCCATCTGCTTCTCGATACCTTCAATGTACTGATCACCACCTTCATGTATACACACCTGTTCGTCTACCGGATCTACTTCCTCCGGTTCGGCATTATCTTGGGCCGCCCCTTGTGAGTCATCCAACTGGTGATCTACTTCGGGTTCACTTTCGTCCTTAACGACTTCGGCAGGTTCATCCTCCTTTTTCTCCTCAGGATCGTTTCTGAACTCGTCACCATAATTTCGCGCTCTGGACCTGCTGCTTTTGGTGAGCCGGGTCTAATAATACTCAAAACTTGTGGACCTTTTTTGACCCGGCTTTCCCCTGTCGCTTCGACCGACGGTCTCCTGATCAACAGCATAGTCGGAATAGCATATCCGGCTTCACAACCATAGGTGAGGTATCTTCGTCTGCTAGGTCTTCGTCACTGATCAGGTCTATGGTGGCTTGATAAGCCAGATTTTGCCATTCAATATATCTTCGTGATCCCACTGAGACATACCCAATCCGTCGCGGTACTTTCTCTTCGGGTAACCACATCCCTAGGATCATGTCTTCTTGAACGATTAGCGGCTGATCAGATATGTTTGTAATCCTGATGTAACTTGATCTGCCGACACCCTTTACGAACGTTGGTACCCATCGTTCACCACGGGTTAGCCACAATTTCTGTTGCCGATCGCTCGGCCGAATCATCACGTCGACTGATCGGGCTACCTCGATGTTCTCGTACTGACCCATTTTAAGCATCCGCACATGAGTACCATATAAAGGACGTCGGCCGGATAACTGAATCTGCACCTCATCCGGCAGAGTCAGGGTTCCATGAGACAGGTCGAGCCGTATACCGGCTGGTACCATGAAATCCATTCCCAATATCGCGTCTTGACCGGCTAACCGGCCAACCCAAGCGTTGAAATAGTAGACCAGGGAACCTGCCAGAGTGATTTTAACGCGTGATCGCCCCTCCGTCATGTACGAACTTTCGCCCCAACACATTCTTGCCTCTGGGTACTGTCTATACGACATCTCTCCTTACGAGCAAAGGCGGAGTCGATGATCGAGACTTCTTCCCCAGAGTCAAATAGAATAGTGGCTTTTTCGTTGTTGATCTTTCCATTAGCTTTTGCTTGTCGGGAGAGTGATACTTCCAGTATCCTCGGGATTTACCGGGCAGTAGATCCAACTCCTGCTCACGTCCGATCGGGAATATTCATCCACTCTGAGACTGTGGATCGGACATCGATCGATGCAATTTGAATTAGAACATGTATTGTCGGTTATCTTCTTTTCCTAAACTTATTTCCGCTACCGACATATGCATAAATGCAGAACGTAGATCGCTCGGCTCGAACCAGATTCCAACCTGGCGAGCGATCTAGTTTAACATTTTCTCGACATCTGGTGGGAGCATGCCAGCATGTTTAGTCGGCACATACCACTTGCGCATCAGATTGAAAAATTCTTCAATAGGGCAGGCACCGGCGTCGTGAATCTTCCCACAGGTTTTGCATACGAAAAAACAATGATCTGAAGGGTGACCTTTACGATCACATTTTCCACACGTAATTCTTTTCCAGCAATCACGATCTCCATGTCTGGTCGACCCACAATGCACGCATTTCTTGCGAGATCGGTCCTGATCAGGTTGAGCCCCACCAGGTTTTCGCCCATCCATGCCGTTAATCGATGATCTCGGGCGATATACTGGCTCCGTCGTAAAGATATGACGATACTGTTCCTCGTCCGAGCTTAAACTTGATTGACCACTTTCCTCTTCCGAACTGGAACTGTCTGATTCTTTCGTGATCATCCGAATTGCTCTGGCTGGTCGTGCCGCTGGTATCTTGCCCTGGTCCGGATGTGGTTTCGACCGGTACCGGTTCGATCCTACCTCGACCTTGGGTTGTCGACTTTTGGCCCGTTGCAGCGTTCTCAGAGTTAGTTCCAATTGCTCCGAATTGCTTATACGGAGCAGGGTTAACTGATCAGCCAAATCACGATTGTCCAAAGTGCCAATAAAGTGTTCGACATGCTCGCGAGCCAAATTCGGGTGTCGTGGATCCTTGATCAGCATTTTCGCGCGTAGACCAGCAACATTCAGCCGATGAAAGTATTCAATCGGTGTTTCATCGGATCTTTTCTTCATATGGTAATACTGTCTCGCGACAGACACCCCTGAGTTGCAATATTGCTCTTCAAATTCTTCACACAATTTAGACCACTTCAAACGTACTTCTCGGCTCAGCTGTTTAAGCCAGTTCTTGGCCGGGCCCTTCATCAAATCAGCGAAAATCAGACAACTTTCAGCTTCCGGTGTCTTATCTCTCAAGAAGACTGATTAGTCCGACTCAACAAAGCTCTCGCCTGATCATCGTCCATATCCTTGCCGGTGAAATCTTTTAATTCCGAGATCGCCGACATCCGAACTCGAGTGATCGTTCCAAAGTCACTGGCAAATGCCTGTGCGGAGGCCATATTTGCCCGACGAGGCATCTACATATCCAAATCAACCGGGTCAAAATGTTGACTCATCTCTCCATGTGATTACATATCCACATCACTACGTGGAGGTGATCTTTGGAGTCGATCTTGGTGACCGACCTGACATATTGATCGAACAATTCCGGCCGATCAAACTGATTTCATATCCACATCCACAGGTTTCTTGACTGGTTTAGCAGTGGATTGGTTCATGTTTGGTATCGATCGCCATGGTTGTCCTTGTCCAGGTGTATACTGAGGTTACCCGCGTTGTTCACCCACAAATCTATTCATCATAGTCGCGAACATGGTTCTCATTTGCTCAGGGACTTCTGGTATGTTGGTAGGGTTACGGTTGGGAGTCGGATTATTCTGTGCTACTTCTTGAGAATCTTCAAAACTGTCGTCTGATCCGACTCGACCAGGTTCGGGCTTCCTTTTCCTGTTCTGTGACTCGACCTTGGGTTCAATCTGCTTGATCCCTTTCGGACCCAACGTCATACGTGTTACTCCAACCGAAGAGTCGGTGGAGTCCGCTCTAGACTGTGATGACAATTGATATATTGACTCAATATCCACAGGATATTCAACCAACTGCAATCGGTGTGAAGGATCCGCAATCGGCGACTGGACCACGGGGTTCGCCCCGAGTAGCGAGGCAAGGTGATCATACAGCGTTGTCATAGCTTCTCGGATCGTCCCTTGGTCTAGATCGAACAGCATATTCGCGTCGAACGCGCCAGTAGTGAAACAACTTGTCGATCTGGCCAAGAGGTTCCTATCAGTCGAGTTGACTGCTGTGATACCGGCTGGTCGCCGATTCAGCTTCCGATGATCTTTTTTTATCTTCATCACTCGGTTGGTAGCTAGGAACTTGTGAAACTCTCGAAGATAAAATAATCGTTCTACATCTTAAACAGTGGTCTTCTCAGCTGGTTCGGTCTTCTTTCCATCTTCTTCGAAGATCTTTGGTTTCGGTTTCACATATTTTTGAGGGGGATCACACTGATCTGCCCCCATGTTTTTTCTATCTTTTTCCATTTTCTTCTTATGCATAGGATCCAGGTCAGCACCTCGATCCTTTCCCGGGCTATAGTTAATTTTACTATAACCAGATCGGCCCCGATTGAGGCCATGTGGGTAGTTGTTTCATCTTAATTTCGACCTGGAACGCCACCAGACCAGGTCGACCATCACTTCCTTTAGATTTGGACAGCATCGGAGGCGATACGCCTTCCTCCAATACACCCGAAAAAGTTTCCTCCACTTTGATTTTCACATCTTTTTCATCATCAAAGGAATCACGGTGATATCCTGAGTCACCAAGTGATCCGGGCACGCGCACCATTGTGGTGGAGCCGATTTCCAAATCCATGACAGATGTCTTGGGTGGAATCCGGATAACCCACTGGCCCGGACGACCAACTATCGGAGGGGGTACTCCGTTGATCCTGATCGCCATCAGAATCGGATGAATCACCATTATGGTGACTGATCCGATCTTCCCGGTCATCTGACCGGTCATCATGTGCGATAGAATCCATACGTTACTTCATCTCACCTTGCTTACCCATTGATCGGGGGTGGTTACACTCACTCAGGTGGACACGGTGACGAAAATGATGATCTTGATCAGGTCGGAGGGGATGACCTTCTCGAGACGGGGGTGTCCTCGGGTGGAAATCTTCACCAGAGAACGAGTCGGGGTCGATACTTAACTTCAGTATCTAGGCATTGATCGGGAAACTTCGTCCGATCAGGCCAGCCAAAAAGAACGAGAGACAACGAGAAACCAAGAAAACGCGATCAAGCCACGATCTTCCACAGTAATCCACAAACGTTATCCCCACAAAACCTTTCCAATAATAAACGTGTTCCAAACACGTGCGCGTGGGGGGTGAGGCTTGATAACCTAACCAAAACCCGTCGGGGGCCTCCCGGTAAGCCAAATGCGTCTAAGTGCGTCTTAACCGGGAATTAAGTTGAGCTACAGGGGCCTAGTTAACCCTGTGCTCCCAATGACCGCGAATCGTGGCGGAGCGACTCTTTGCTTAGGTGGTAAACAAAATCTGTTATTATTTATGCAATGTCCTATACCTAGTGTAACATACACCAACTCATGTGCCTGCCTCATTCTTCGATCCTATTCGCTTCGTCGCACGATTGCGTAGTACCACCTTACCCATCTTCGTTGTACCTTCAAACTGATCCGTACCACTTCTGGACCGTTTATGGTCAAACCCTATGGCGATCTTCAATCATCCTGATCTCTCGATAAACGGCTTGGAACCAGCTCGGGATCTGCCTCTTAGACACTGTTCTCCCCATATCCAACCCGGCTTAGCTGAAAACCCCATCTCTCTTCACACCTGGAAGCCGGTTTGGGGCCGTTCGGTTCAGATCATGATCAGCACAGCGATCGGCAGAGTGATCGGGGCAGTGATCAGGGCGATCAGCCCCAGATCACCTCGAGACACCTCAGGGCTACCGTTACAGCAACTTTGCCAGTTCACTCGACCATATTCTTGACCTTCATTACCTACCGGGATGCAAAGATCGCACCGACTCAGCGTTTCTCGTGAGGTTGGACCTGATCAGACCTTCTTGCGCTAATTCGGGATGGATCCGTCGACTCTCACCGCTTGCCTCAGCTTAGTTATGCTCACACGGCTCGCCCCTCTACATATCCAGCTCTGTCTAGTACCCGATCTTCGTATTCTAGGGCGGAGTTAAGTGACTCGGCCGATCGGGCCGGAATTTCATATCACATCCAACTTCAACACCTGCACCGTTCATAACTCATCCCGATAACTGGATTCTGCTGTTCCTGATATGTTACCTCGCCATTGATGCCGTATTTTCCAGTTTACCTCAGTCGATCTCGCCATATACGCCCACGTGAACTCCACTTAACACGCAATATCCTGATCGGATCGTAATCTTCGCCATTCCATTACTATCCGGGACCAGGCGTAGTAACGGTACTTGGCTTATCCCTTCACATTACGAAAGCCCGTTGTCAACCGCCTTTCATAATATGCGAAATCAGCCTGTCCCACCCATCAACTGTCCCATCTTGACGGATGTTCCCATCGTCACCAATCAACGGTCATGTGTGGTCCACCTTATTCTCAACTTTTTCTCAGATCGCTTCACCACAACAAGGATGACCCGATCGGGAAAGATCACAAGGACATCAAATGTGATTGAGAAGGTTGACTGAAAGGTTATTTTGGCCAATCATATGACGGGATTATTAAGTTTGATCTATTGTGTTAGGTTCGTGTACGATATACATAGTATTTTTTATATTTCAATAATAGGATTGATTTTACCCCCTAAACAAAAAGTCACCCCGCCATGTGTTAGCGGTACATGTGTAACAAGGTCCCCTGTAGCTTAACTTATTTCCGGTTGAGCCTCGTACTGACGCAATTTGGCTCGGCTCACCTCAGTACTCCTACGGGATTATACTAGGTTATTCTAACTTCACCTCTCACGCTCACGTGTTCTGAGTACATCATTTTTTTGCAAAGATATGTGGAGATAAATAAGTGGATTTACTCTAGAATATCGTAAAACTTTCGTAATATTTAAGTATCCCTATGTAATAATTGGTTATCTCTAGTTATTGGCTGGTCCGGTCGGTCGAAACTTCCCGACCGTGACCGTTATGGTATTTACATACCGTTCCACCCCTAATCCGTCCTCCAGTGAAGATTTCCACGGAAGAACAACCCCATCTCAAAGAATAAGTCATTTTCCACGACCTGATTGGGAATGTCGCTTTCATCTAGAGTCCACCTGAGTGAGTGTAACCACCGTGAACAAATGGCTACAAGGTGAGATGAAATAAAAGGTTAATCCGGTCGGTTGTGATGACCGGTCGGAAGTCCGGGATGATTGAGCCGATCACCCTAGTGGTGATCAGTCCGATTTAGAGATCGGTCAGGATTCGCGGTGTATCCCCTCCGGTCATCCACGCCAGTGGGAATCCGGGTTCCCCCAAAAACTTCTGTATTGATTTGTAAATTGGCTCCACCCCAATCCGGTCTTTGTTTGCGCAAAGACGTTCATCCTCCTGACGTTTTCTAACTTAACTTCAGATCATGCGCTCTTACCTGATCTGTTGAATTTTGTACTACACGGCGGTCTTTATCGCCCGTGCGCGAGACCTCTTCCCATGGTGGTAACTGCCTACCATGGATAGATTTCCATCACGGCCGTATTCGTTCGTGGGGATTTCGGTCTTTATCGCCCATGTCTTTTATTGCTTCCTCTCGGTTGCCACTGCCTAACCTGGATGCGTCTTACTTACACAACCGTCGTCAGTAGTGAGTACTTCAACAAGGCGGATTTAATCGCATTTTCTTTTCGTTCTCTCATCACGCTGCAGTTCTTCTGCAACGTGAGCTAGTCACACTGGACTTTTACCAGCGGATTCTCCAACCGCTGAAATTATCGGATCAGAACAAGAGGTTCCACCGCAATACAACAATCCATCTGACACTGCTGATGTATTCACTAATGTACTTTAATTTCTCACAGAGCGATCACTCCCTGCAGCATTGTTACAGTTAATCGACAGGTTGTTCCAGTGTTGGTTAATGATTGGACATCCATGGGATGCCCAATATAACATCGATCTTGTCATCTAATTCAAATAATTAAATGGTATCAGATGCATCGTAGGATTGGGGTAATGTGTTAATAATACATTTTCTCGATAAAAAAAAATCGTTCTTGAACGAAAGTTCGTTTAGGTTGAAGCGTGTCAGTATCACTCGCTTTGGTAGAGTCACGATTGCGTCTTTGCCAACTGGACTGACAGTGTAATGGGGTACCATTACACAAGTGGTATTTAAGTCGAAATATCACTGTTCGATTTCAGACTTACTGTCTGAATTGTGAATATTGGATTGTAAGTTATTATTATCCGATTCGGGTGTTAATACCGAATCCAAGAGGGGATCTAATAATACGAGTATTATTAGGTCAATTTTATATTGCATGTTTGTACGATAAGTTAACGTTTATATTATAGCAATTAACTCTAAACCACACATAATATATTCACTCTTAAACTTAACGTCTCATAGCCACGGGTCATATATATATTGACGTATATATTTAGGGAAACGTTATTCTGACCCCCTCGAATTGATACGTTGACCCCCCATTTACAAAAAAAGGACAATAGTGTTACTACAAACATATCTACAAGTTGGGTTGGACAAATCACCCCACGGTGAAGTGGCTGTAGGAGGAATACAGTGAGGTATTTCTGAATCCAATTAAAGAGATGTAGGTGAGCTCCGTGAGTTCTCCAGAATTTTTCATGCTCATAAGATCACACCAGAAACGTACAAAGACACCTTTCCACAAACAACAATTGAAGAGCATTAGCATATGCCTTCCTCGAGATCACCAGATAGATTTATCATGATTAATGGCAACAACTTAGAGGCATAAACTTAGGACTTCCCCCAATTGGAAATGTTTCTCTTGAAGCGTTAACTAGCAATACTAACATTTATTCAGATTGGATTCTTTCTAAAATAAAGGGTAAGATACTGAGGAATAGTTTTGAATGGTTACATTAGTTATGGAGCACAATAAGCTCAAGTAGAGAGATCTAGAGTCAGATTCAGCGGAGCAAATACCTACCATTGCCTTTGAAAGTGTTTCACACAGTCTCCGACTTGCTCTCCACATCGTTGTCGCATCCATCGTCTCTGAGAGTGGAGGCGCTTGGTTGGAATTTCATAACATCTCTGGTGCAAACCCAGACGAAGGATCTGGATTTGTTTATCATTTTCCTTCGAACACCGTGGCAGCTACCAACTGTTAAAGGCTAGGACCGTGTTGCCTTTAATATGTTGTGGTTCTTGTAGAAGTCAGTAACATTATTGTCCTTTTTTTGTAAATGGGGGTCAACGTATCAATTCGAGGGGGTCAGAATAATGTTTCCCATATATTTAGGACTATTTATTCTCATTAAATAGTCTGACTTAAATTTAATACTAATTAACTATCGAGGAACAGATTACATTTGTTCCTATCCTTATTGCACGCCTTCCTCACCAGCAAGTTTACAATGTAAGCCTGTAACAGCTAGCCGGTTAGACCTGGTAGCCTTTTGTGGTCCGTCCTAACGACAACTTTTTGTTTCGTTCTGCTTATTAATTAGCGGAGCGCTGGGTTAAGAGACGCTCGGTCGACATGTCGTCAACCGAGCGTCAACACGCGCAAGACGTATTGAGGGAGGCCTTCCGTCACTTTCAACAACGTAACGTGGACGTTGTTGTGGACATGATGCGGGCCATGAGGCTGACATCATTATCATGGGCGGAGGAGATCCAGAGCCAATTGACCTATCGGTTGTAATTGCCTCGACCCCGAGGCAACCGAAGAATAAGATATTTCTTCGCTGCTATCGTATGCAATGATGGGCCATTACGCCGAGGAAAGTATGGCGCCGACTCCGGTGCCACGCTGATAGCGGACTGGACTGTCTGCTGGTCGGCGACATCAACAGGGGCATCCCTCTGTTGATGCAAAAAACAAGGACAACCAGTAGGGGTGGGGTGTCGTACTGGGAGGATAATCTTACATGCGGACATCGGGCATGTGAGGATAATAGCCCCAGACGGGACTATGTCCTGTCAAAAGGTACAGGGTGAAGGGAGATCCCTCATCACCCTAATGGCTAAAACGCATGGAAACGATGTCCTCATACGCGCTTTATTCGACACAGGAGCGTCGAGCAATTTCGTTAGAACTGACAGTTTAACGTCGTTGGATTTCGTGAAGTTGACACTCCACGAAGTATGTTGTCAGTCTGGTTAGCAACAGGTGCAACCGTGACTACTCGTAATGGTGTGGTTCGCACACGCTTCGAGCTTGACAAACTGTCGTTCGAAGACGAATTTTTTGTCCTCGATTTAGACGATAAGTTGGATTTAAACCTGGGCACCCCTTGGACGTCCAAGCATAAGCCAACGATTGACTGGATAAACCTGTCGATCAACTGCGGCGGACCCGCAGGAAATGATCACCCTGGGAGTAATCCGACTGTATCAAACGATACAACCGCAGCGTCAGACAGTCTGGTGGATAGCGATGGCACCACCGGGTCAGATCTGACACTATCAGCGGAAGGAACATCCGCTGAAAAGAGCTCAGTAAGACTTACACACGCAACCGAAGAGCCGTTGCGTGTTCAAGATGTGAGAAACCCGGTCCTCGTGTTGAATTAACCACGACCAACGACGGTCATCGTGTGGAAGATCTATCCTCGATGATAAGTACCCACCGTGAAAACGAAGGTGTCAACACGGGTGAAATCGTTCCCGGGATGAAGTTGAAGAACTCGCGACTGAGAGCAGTAGTGAACAACGAGATTCCGTGGTTGGCAGTGGACATCATGACGAAGAGGCCTTGCGCACGAGTGATAACGATCCCCGTGTAACTGGTAAAAGATCAGACGAGCGCGTCAGATCATAATGACGAGTCCATCAAGACGATAAACGTCTTGACGCGGACAGAGACTGGATTCGCTACCCAGTCTCTTACACTCGACAATCTCCCGAAATTAGGTTCGGAGGTGATGGCTCTTCTAGCTCTAAGCTGGAAAAAGTTTTCCAAGAATTTGCACGAACCGATCTGCATCATCGTCGAAACAGAAGATGTTGTGGATATTTGCGAACAGTTTTTCGAAACTTGTCGTAAGGCAGCACATGTGCGGGAGTCTACCTCACCGCACTCCAGTCCCACCTTTTGTGCGAAGAAGTCTATTGGTGGGTCACGCTTATAAAAAGCTGAACGCAGCCACGGTACCGGCACAAACACTGATAGCGCGGAAACTTGTCATCATTGATGGCATGATGATATGAGCGGGAGTACTGTCTTCAGTGCTCTCGATTTAAGGGATGGATTCTACAACATCCTTATGCGTGAATAGGATTTCATCTCACGGGAGTAAGCACTCCAAGCGGTATGCTTTGGGAGTGGCTAGTGATGCCACAAGGAGCTCGAAATGCTCGTGCAACATTCAGATATGGGTCATGCATCAATTACGCCCAGCAGAGCGCAACTATCCATTGCATGACAAGGAGCTCCTTGCCATGAAGTATGCACTGGCAAAAGTTCGGATCTATCTCTTAGGAGATAGGCCGTTTGTGGTTTACACGGACCATGCGTCGTAACGAACGGCCGTGGATTCCCCACACATTTCCCATAAAACGGCACGATGGCTGTCATTCTTTACGGAATACAATTTTACGGTTGAGTATAAACCCGGACATTTGAACGTGATAGTGGATGCGCTATCACGACGGGCAGATTACGAGACGAAACTGTCCGTAACCGAAGACATCAGTGCAAACGCAATTTGTTGCACTGCTCTGTCGTCTTCCCTTGTACGACATGGACGACGAGCGTACAAGATAGACGCGGAAACGCATCTGTTGATCGATTACTTAAGTGATCAATCAGATCAGAAGTGCGACGAACTACCAGAGACCTTCGCGCTTGCGTTCATCGTTACCGATTGCACGATGGCGTGCTGCTTTACAGCACAGACCAACAAGATGTTGGTCGCGTCGTCGTTCCTATTGACGATGACCTCAAACACCAAATAGAGGTTGAGTATCACGATGCACCGACCTCGGGGAATGAAGGTCGATAGAAGACATACGCTTCTCTCGCACGCGATTTCTAGTGGAGGAACCAGAATAAATGGGTACGGAATTACGTACATGCTTGCGATATTTTCCAGAGCATATAGCCTGGACAATTCGCGCGGGCTCCTCTCCAATCTCTGCCGGTTCCGACAGAAGGTTGGAAGTCCATTTCAATGGACTTCATCTTCTGTCCCTTCCGCCCGACAACAGTCGGAAGACTGGTATCGTGGTTTTAGCAAGACGATCTTGCTGCAATGTCAGCGAATGTCACTGCTGTGCAAACAGCGCGGATATTCGTCCACACGGTATTCCGTTTGTACGGAGTGCCGGAAAACATAGTCCTGGATCGACATCTGAGATTCACAGGACGTTTCTACGTTCTCTTTGCTTGGCACGCAGGTGAAGATCGCAACTGCGGATCATCCGGAAACGGGTGGGCAAACAAAACACGTT
This sequence comes from Sclerospora graminicola, assembly GCA_001887855.2. Taxonomy (NCBI): domain Eukaryota; phylum Oomycota; class Peronosporomycetes; order Peronosporales; family Peronosporaceae; genus Sclerospora; species Sclerospora graminicola. The sequence goes on along the minus strand of MIQA02010813.1, from coordinate 9,588 downwards.
AATCGCGTTCTCGGAGACAAGCTGCGTTCATATGCGCATGCCTTCGGACAGTGGAGTGACTCCTTGTCACTCACTGAGTTTGCCAACGCAAAATGTCGTGAATCTCTCCACAAAGGGAACGATATGTCTTCACAGAGTGAGACATATCGCCGCTCAACCCAGAGAGACCCCTCTCGAGCTTGCGAAGCTGTGAACCATGCTCCGCAACAACGACGGCGAGGGAACTATCAACCCCCGCCGTCGACCCTGATTTGTAATCAGGGGGAATAAGAAATATATTCTCGAGCGCTTGATCTCAAAGCACCCGGTTCCCTATAAGAAGGGGCAGCGTACCGAGTACTGGATACGCTAGTTGGGATTCCCTAAAGCGTTTGACTCGTGGGAACCAGTGTGATTACGCACGATCTGATCGCATGTGATTTTCCTCCCTTGCTACCTTGATGCAACATCCGAGCTTGATCCAGACCTGAAAAAAAGGATACAAGAGATGAAATTGCATGGCCATCGCTAAAACACACTATAAATGCTTACAATCACGATACAGAAGTTACTGAAAAGTTAGCACTAAACACTTGTTGCATTTTCCAATTGTTTATAAAAAATCGCTTATTGCCACTTCTTGATTGTGGTATATTTGGTATTTCTTGCCTGAAATTGAGTAGCCAGTATAACTGTGCAAAACGTTAAACCATAAGCGCTAAATTAGTAGCACAGGACACAGAACACAGATATGCCAATGTTCATCCACACACAGTCCCACGAGGACGAATACGAAGCCGAAGCCCAGCTTCAAACCAACCACAGTGGGCTCCTACAACTTTTCACTTGTAGTACGTGTATGACTAAGTACGACACCACTGCGTAAATGTAAATTCATGTGAGATGATATTACAGATGATGTTGCGCGTTGGATGATGCAGAATATGTTGCGCAAGATGTTGCCTACTCCATCACTTTTTAATGCTTTATTTTGTATGCCATCGGTCAGCAAACCAAAACGGTTCCTCTTCTTCGTTTAAGGTCTCCCAGATCATGAGCAGAAAGCTATGCGGTGACCACTAACGTTTCCTTTAAGGGCGTCAGTGTGTTCTTTGAGCCTACTGGATCTATCTGTAACGACCTTTGGTTTTTGGTTTCCGTGCCACAACTTTATTGATTGGCACAGCGTACCAATTACGGGGTACAAATAGACCTATAATTAGAGTGATGTTGGATATGACACGAGTTTGTACTGTAGAAAAAATGGTTGACCTGATTGGCTAATATATGCTGTCGGATATAACACAGAAAGATGGGTTGTGTCTTGTTCCTGATATACCGGTATGATTTGAAGGGCATATTAATATTCGTCAAACTCAGCTTAATAGTATAGATTCTCGACACGTTTGGCAATTGAGGTTTGCACATTTGTTCTCACTCGCCACGCAAACGTAGCTGCTTAGAAACTTTACGACAATGACGAGAAATTAGCGAAACAGTTGATACTGTACGTTGGGGTACCCGCGCAGCATTTTAAGCCTAGGCTGTGCGGGTGACGGTACACCCCCCGAAGAAGTCAAACTGTATGCAACCTCATTGCTTTAGGTACATCAATGACAAACTTATTCGTTAATGTGGATGTTTCGATGCTTAGATCACTAGTCGGGATGTCATTGGTCAACGTCACTAATCTGACAACAAATAGCTTCAGCTTGACAAAGCTCTGCTGAATCCATTTGGTGAAGGTCTTCTGGAAATCCTACAAAGCACGCTCTGCCTGTTAAGCCATTTCCTCACCCCTTTTTCGCTTTTGCTTAAGTCCGCTAAGTTCAAATCTTAAGCCGAGTTATTACTATATGCATGTTTGTCATCTCCGTTGTGAGGTAGTTCCTGCTTGTTAATCTTGAATTGGCAATCTTCGCCAGTTTGTGTTTTTTCATCAGAGCGATGCTCTGATTTGGTCTGGTGCCATAATTGAACTCATAAAAGGAATTTAATACTGCAAACGTCCTGAGCGTATGAGTGGTGGTGCAAAACCTTATTAGGGGGCAACATTATTTTATTGCTGCGTCCTTTTCTAACTGGGGCTCAACGTATCAATTCGAGGTGATCAGAATAATGTTTCCCTTACAAAAAGGGAAACACTGGGCACCCAATCGGACTTGGTCGAATTAATTTACTCGACATAAAAGGCTATATTCGCAATTATTTTGAAGTGCTCAGATTTTCGACGTATAATGGCATACGACCAACCAACGCTATCATATGCTTGGGTACTTTGTTCTCAGACTTAGGACAACGTTACAAGGAGTCTAGGGGTAATTTAGACACCGTTTAATACTTTGCTTCGATCGTCGATGTAGTATAAGTGTGTTAAAAATACTTAAATTGTACGACGGTAAATAGTTTTGCAGTCAAGTTGGCAATAAAGTCGCAGAAAGTTATAACTCTCGCAGCAAATAAATTCTCTGATAGTTGCAGTCTGAAAAACATTTAACAATTAAGCCAACTATCTCTAGCAAATGTGTTTTTATCTTAGTTTATCTAGTAAAAGGAATTAGATGTTTCATCCCGTCCCTCCCTCTTTTAAGTATAATTTGCTATAAATACTATTAGCAAGGATCATTGTTTTAATTAATTGAAAGCTTTTTACATAAACGAATAAACTGCTTGCAAAACATATTCATTCTTCTACTGTAATTAAGTGTTCTTACAAAGAGTGAATAAGTACGATTATAATTGCAACATTTCGTTGGTACTATAAGTTATGGCACAAAAAATCGTCCTATTTGTGGTGGTATTAGTGTATCTACATTTTTCACTTCACCTATCCGTTTTACGTTAGAAAATGAGTGCATCATGGAGACCGAAACGAAGATGATGTCTCGAATGACAAGAAACTTGACATGTGTGTGAAGAGGTATAGAACAATGATGAACAAAAAAGCCAATACAAGTATTTTGTCCAATCATATTTACACTATATATTCGACTAAGTCCGATTCGGTGCCCAAATCATTTTTTTGCGGTGCCCTTAGTGTTTCCCTACAAAAAAGCGAAAAAAACCACTGTTGCAGAGTTGATGAGCTCAAGGCAACTGCAACTTTCTTACAAAGCCCTAAAACAGAGAAGATAAATGAATAATAGAAAAAGCTCATTAATAGCGTAGAAAGGTTTACCACAACAGAGATAACTCACGCAAAACATACTCATTCGTATAAATTAGGATTTTTGCCAATGTACGGTACCTGTTCAGGTTTATTACCAAAACTAGGATTCAAACGTCGGAAAAGGGTGTTGTTTGTAAATCAAGTCCAAACGAGGGTGCACCCACAGATGTACAAACTGAAGCACCTTACTTTGGCAAAATAGCCTAAAACCCTAACTTACAGTTGCTACCTGTGGCCTATTACGCAGAAGTCAACGCCACCGACATGTACTTTCGCCTGAGGTAGCCACATTTGAACACGTTTTTGATTTGAGTACTTTGTATCTAGTTCAGTGGACACTTAAGCTGTGCTGCCTTCTTGGTATCTTTACGGTATTTTGGCTTAACAAGTTGGCGCTTACATTTGTCTTGAATTGCGATGGAGTGCGTTTGGAACATTGCTGTCCGCCTCGTTTTGCCCTCTGGCTTCTTTCTACGGAGGCGTCATATTATTTTTTATTTCTTGGTAGACATTTTTTTTAATATACTTGAAGGTTGACTCGCTTGGAAATCCTCTCATTGCGATCGCAGCAAATTTAACATGTCAGCGTCTATATTGTCCGGTGAGATGGCATGCTGTTCGACGGATCAGTTTCGAACAGCTTTGAGAGGTATTTATTTCGTATTTCTCGCTTTTGTGTCGCGAAATCTTCTTGAACAGCTTGTATTTTGTGCTGGAAAAGCTACTGAAACATATCAGAGAGCTCATGTCTGGTATTCGCTTTACCTTGTTACGATAAAAGCCAAGCTCAATTAAGAAAGCAACGACCTCATTCTTGTAATTGGTTTGTTAAGATGGACATAGCTTTGTTCTTGCTTATGTTTGTGCACGTAGTTTACGGATACGATGGAATATATGCTCGAATTCATCAAGATTACTGAAAAAAACAAGTATTGATAATTGATTATCTCGATCTGATGAAGCAGCACCGCGACATTCTCCTTCGTGCCCGAGATTTGAAGAAACTTGTCGTCGGGCCTAAGTACGAGATTGTGAATTTACGACAAAAAGCCAAGTGCATCTGACAATTGCAAGACATGTGTACCCTTTCAGATTGTACATCTTTGGCGTTTGGACTTTATTCTGACGTTTAAAGGCAATATACCTGAAAAAAAACCTATTTTTGCAAAAGTCAATGAATTACAGATAAGGGTACACATAGGATGGGGATTAGGTCTGAATAAGCCAATAAGCGATCGGGTACCGATGCGGGTCGCACAATACTCTTGGGCCCGGCCACACTTTTTTTCCGTTATTTTATTCATAATATAAATTAAAGCTAATGATATTATGTTTGCTGGGCGTGCTTACTCTCATCTACTAATTTATAATGCTGCAATCGGCGTATCTGTGTGCTTTGTAGAAGTTGAGCTACGGCATAACACCAACAACACCCAAGATGACAATATCGAATAATGTACAAATTAGTATCACTGCTTTGCCATTAATTTATTCGAATAAAAGATATTGCTATTCTATTTGCTGGGCTTCCTTTCGGCATCCCTCTAGAGCGTGCAATATACCGACACAATGGGATATGGGTTATGGATATCGGGACCAGACTCACCCCACCACCCAACCCCATGAAGCAGCCCAACATGAGCGGTTCTCATGGTTTAAGTAAAAATAGCCTATCAGCGCGTATCGACGAATTTTCAACCGTGAAACCTTTTGCATAACGTTACAGCAAAGTGCCCACAGGCACAATCAAAGCCAATGCAGCGGCAGACATGAATCGGTATATATTACTCTATATATTTAGCTAAGTTGTTTCGAATTTGCCGTCAATCCCTCACCCAACAAGGATGGGGAGGATCCGGACGGAAAGAAGATGCGACAGAATCACAAGGACATACAGCCTGGGCACGGGGCCAGCCCCCCCCCCCCTTCCAGACCGAAGCACTTCATGCCGATACGGGCAAACGAGTTCACCGTCCGCAACAAAAAGTCAGGCGGTGGACTCTGCTCAAGCCAATCAGGGCTGTGCTCACATCGAGCAGTTCTCGCGACAACAGTGAGGTGGTGGCGTCCACCGGCTTGGCACCGCCGAATCGAAAGGACGGACGTTCCGGGCTCTGGTCCTGGATCCCCCCTCCAAGATCGAGGCACTCTGTGCCGACACGGTCAACAAGGACAAGCGAGTCTACCGTCTGCCGTTATAGCGGCGTCGGTGGACTCTGCCCAGAACATACAAAGAGCTGGCATCGCGCCTATTCTCAGGACAACAGAAGTGTGGCGACGTTCACAGCAACAGGAAAATTACGGGCTCGAGGAAGCTATTAATTTCCTGGGACGAAAGGAAGGACTCACATAGTGCTTACCACTGCCCTTGAGCAACGACTGTGGTGTAGTCGCTCTCATAAATTCCTTCTGAGATGCGAACACCAACGGGGGGCCCAGATGACTGACCGTCGGAGGTGGTACTCCGTCCATCCAGGTCTTGATCCGATCCGGTATCCAGCCGGCTGGATCGGTCACTTCCAACACCTTGGTCGTGACGACTTGGATGATCCATGTTCGAAAAAGCTCACCTTGTGTACCCGTCAGCACTGGCGGTTGCGCTCTCTTGATGGACCCTAGGGCGAAAGGTTAAAAGTCTGTCGAATAGGGAAACGAGGGTTAGGACTAGGGGTAGCTCCTGGACTAAAATCTTCACCGGGGAGCAGGATTGGCAATATACCTGAAGTCTGTATACTGCGACGGCTGGACCGAGAATAATCGATCGGCCAGCTAAACCAAAGATAATAAAGGGGTAAATCCAGTCGTGTACGTAAAAGGGAATCCAAATAACACTCCACAATCTTCCACAGTAGGTCAAAACATTACCACACTTTCCAATAGAGATAAAACCGTGTTTAAAACACGGGCGACTTGAGTTGAGTATACGCAACGCGGCGACTCCCGGTCAGGGGACTTCTGGTGGGTTACTTTAACCTTCCCTGGGCAAACCAATAGCAGCAAGAGGGGGTCTTGTTAGCCCTCTGCTGTGAACCAATGAAAGTGAATTGCGTCTTAGAAAGCGAAACGTATACTGATTTTTATCCCTATGTCCAATGCTCCCTTTTGTGTAACCTACCCCAAATAGTCCGGCTGGATAGTTATGTGTCTTACCTGAAATTGCCCAGTCAGCTCCACCTGGATCTCTTTTGTGTGGCGTACAACAAAACCATCTGGATTCAGCTGGATGCTCTTTTGTGTACTGTACACCAAAACCAGCCGGCTCGCCTGGATACTCCTTCGTGTACCACACATCAAATATCCAGCTCGACCTGGATAGCCATCCATCTAAGCCCACTTGGCCGTTGGCGTTATCTCTTCCTTAGTAGCCCAGCGTCCACCTCTGGCGTCTCATCCGTCTTCCACAAAGCCCAGCCTTCTTCAGGACCCTTTGCACATAAACGTTCCAAACAATCCGCCCTTCGGTCATCCACCATCTGCGGTCCTGATCCGGACGGCCATCTCCGGCTAGCCTAATTACAAGCCCCTTGATCACACCCATCTGGCTTGATTCCATGCCTGGCACCATCCTGCCGCTGGTGGGTATGCTTGGCAACTGCCATCCAGCATATACGCCTTTGGCCGGCATTTTCTGCCAATCAGATATCACCCTCGGCCAGTTGTATTTCATACCTGCCCGTTAATTAATTCACAAGTCACTTCACCACAGCCGCCCCTGAGTCTTGTCGCAGCCGCACAACGGTTGAGGCACGATCTCACCTGACACAAGTCTTTTCGATCTCTCTTATTCATGCCCCAATTTGGTACGTCTTCTGCCCGATTTCTGGCGTTTTCTATTACTGTAAGCCGGTCATAAAGCTGGCTTGAAGCCTCATCCGTCTGTGCTGACCATCTCTTGATATATTTCCAGTTCTGCAAGTCGACAAAGATAACATCTGTCGAGTTACTCTCGACGACGATGACTCGCCTTCCAGCATGGTGGAAATCGCGGGGCCGCCGGTTTCATTTCGTATTCCTGACCTGGTGCAATCTTCGACTGAAATCGATACGGCACTCCTCTTCCACGGTCAGGTCTGTGGTGATCGGGACAGATTAAGGGACACCGTCTCTTCCCTTCAGGCTGATCTTCGATCCAGTCAGACCGACTCCGAAGTTCTAGCGCAGAGATGCGCGACTCTCTGTGCGATGCTGGATCGCACTGAGCCTCGAATTTCCGAGCTAAGGCGTAGCCGCCAGAAGGTCGCGGATGAAGTAACCCGTCTTCGGGCCATTGTAGGCCAGCTCAATGGCGCCCTACAACAGGCCGCTGCACCATCTTCCCCCACCTCCGAAGTGGCGGAGCTGAGAAAAAGAATACAGGTGCTGACGGCTCAAGTAGATAGCCTGGAACACATCCAAACGGATTTGGTTCAGCAACTCGCCTCCGTTAACGGCCGAGCTGACGAAGCTATCGCCCGGAAATCCTCCTTGGAACCGAGTGATCTTCAGCGACAGGTGACCGATATCGAAGGCCAGGTCGCCAGCCTGACGAAAGAGAGGGACCGCCTCCGCACGCTGGCGGACGTCGTCGAACCTCTCCGGGCTGCCAACCAAGAGTTAGTTCACCGCTAAAAACTTCAGCGTAAATGATTCGCCCACTCCTATGTCGTAACGCGGTCGCTTACAATTTGCATGGCCATGTCGCTTCGCAGTCCAACAGTTGGAACAGCTGAAGAGGCAATCCGCCGAAATTTCCGAAACGTCCCAATAGTTGTTGCATCTTCGTGACCGGTACCGCCAGGTGTTCCAAGAGCTAGACGCCACTTGGGATGACCGGGACCACTTGCGAGAATCCCCTCCGCCATATTTTTTCTCTTGAGCAACAGCTACAAGAAGCCTCCTCCAGACAACAAGGGCTGTGATCTTAGCTTTGCCAGGTTCGGAGAAGACATTATGACGCTTATAATGGGCTGATCCGGGCCAACCGTGCCAACGCCGCCCTGTTGGATAAGGAGGATCGGTTTAGGTCCCTGCTATGCGAACTGCAAGACCGACTCGAGGAGACTCGGACCCAGACCGCCCCCATCCTACAGGTTCCTTCGTGCGCGCGAGAGGCCATCTTGGCCGTCTTGGGGATGGTGGTTCAATGAAAACCTCTTCGCCGAAACTGTCCCAGTCGTCTGCCTCGGCAGGATCGGACCGGAAAACACCCAGCCAGCTCTTATCCATTCCTGGCTGGTTCCGATCCGTCCCCCCCAAACGGAGAAAAAGGAGTGAATCCCCCCTCCTGTACCAATATTATTTAGCAATTCGGCTAGCGAACTGGAACTTGAGTCGGACAGCGACTGTAGTTCATTTACAATGGAGGCCGCCGCCGTATCCCCACTCGCTTCCTCAGAGAAAACCGCTCTTACGCCTGACTCGCCGTCTAGCTCAGAAGTTGATTAGGCATCCGGCTCGGAAGCTGACCCGCCATTCGGTTCAGGGGCTGCCTCGCCATCCGGCTCCAAAACTGGCTCTCCGTCTGGTTCAAACGCGGGTTCAGATCCGTCCTCCTCTAAGTACGTGTACGATGATGCCGATGAAGAGATGGTGCTTGTGACCTCTGGACCTGTTCCTCTCCCCTTTTATGCTCCATCTGGCGAACCGAAAAGCTGAATAGATCGGGGTATCGGCCGAGGGCGGAACGTGGTATCCGGGCCTAGGTGCTCCGGATCGGACAACCTCCCTTTCCGAATCTTTGGAAGCTATCGACCGGCAAGATTCTTGGCGCAATCAATACCGCAACCGGCCCTCCGATCATCCTGGATTTCAAGTGTCCCGGCTCCGCAACAAGTATAATCGTCCATAGCGATGGGCAACCTGACTCTTTTAACCCTTTTCTTTCTTTGTTCCCATTTTAAAATATCCATCCAAGTTTTTTTTGTCCCTCACTCTATCCTTCACTTCGGCTGTTAGCCCCGGTTGGTCAACGCCCGATCAACTGCAGGTGGATCTCCTGTTGTTACAGGGCGCCTCCTGATCCGGCCGGGTCTGAATGTCTGGTTCCCAGTCCTGGTTGCCATACTCTTCTTTCCCGAAACGGTTGGATCCGGGTGGGTGGACCTCTCACTTGGCGGCCTGTCCGATTATCTGCGGCAGCCTGTTCATTTCCGCCAGTTTGCCTAACATACCCGGATCCTAGACGGTGATGCCGACCTGATCACGCATGGCCAATGTAGCCAGATGGTCTGCACTATTGTTCCACTCCCGTTTGACATGTAACAATTCATGTTCTGGCCATTTCCGCAGGGCGGACATAACCCGATCATCCAAAAGTCTAAGTTGGGGGGCCTTGCAGTCTATCTCTCCAGTGATTTGCTGGATCACCAGATTGGATTCACCGCATATTATAATCCGCCCCTACGTCCGGTCAGTCAGCAGATCTAGGCAAAGCAGCAATCCTCGGTATTCTGCCTCATTCA
>MIQA02010807.1:0-25410 GCA_001887855.2 Sclerospora graminicola | reverse complement strand
ATTAGACCTAGACTAATCATAGTAACATGTAGTATAAAGCTGATCTAATGATATCTTTATCATAAGATTACTTGTTAGATTCGATAATCATATCAGAATCTGTTCTCAAGGTGGATTATAACAACTTATAATCCAATATTCACATTTAAGATATTAAGTCTGAAAATGAAAGGTGATATTTTTACTTAAATATCACTTATGTAATGGCACCCCATTACAATTTGTGTCATGAATGAAACGGCCTCAAGAAAGTCTTAAAATTAAAGACAAGCCGGAGTTGGGAGAGGAGGTTTTGCCTGGAGATTCGTGGTACGAGCCTGGTCGTGATGAAGAATGGGAGGTTGAGAAAATTCTAGACTCGAGATATGGAAACGCACAAGGAATTGGCGAAGACAACGCGAGTACCTCATCAAATGAAAGGTTTTGATGAAACCACGTGGAGAACGAAGATAATCTCACTTACACTGCCTATTATACGAGTATGATGCGAGGCAAGCATGATAGAATTGGATGGAGGCAGCACAGACGAAAAACGAGTATGATATACAAAGGAGTAGCTCAAGGGGTGACTTGAGCATAGCCTGGATGACGAGTGGAAAGGCGAGCAAGATGATTAAGTAGGTAATGGGACAGGACAAAAAACATGAAATCAAGGAAAAAGAGACAAGTCGTTCGTGTTGGTGATATTGAACGAGCCACAAGACACAAGATCAAGAAAAAAAATTGCGTACATGCCACGGACCCAAGTTGGTTGAGAGCAGTTAGAGTGCGGGCCCGAGTTGGTTGCACTAACAAACATCAAGAAAATACTCAGAAGACGACTCAAGCGATCATAACTTAGCGAGCCTGAAGACACCAGGATTGAAGTTGTAGAAGGCCCTAGAAGTGGCTCAGTTCAAAGTGGAGGATGTAATTGTTTAAAGATTACAATGAAATGATTGGAGCAAAGGCTGGTGTTGATTGTTGTGATTGCAACATGCGATGAAACGGCCCTAAATCTGGGTCGCTGAAACGTGTAAAATGAGTACATGTGATGAAACGGCCTTAACTGTGTGCCGCCGAAGCAAATGAGAGCATGTGATGAAACGGCCTTAAATGTGTGCCGTAGAAAAATGAAGAGACAAGAATATGTGATGAAATGGCCTTAGATGTGTGCCGCCGAAGCACTAAGTGATGACGCATGTGGTGAAACAGTATGAAAATGTGGCACTACTATAAGGACAAAATGTGACTGGAACTTGGGACGAACTTAATTGTGTGCCGACGAGTCAATATGTGTATCATTTATAAAGAACATAGTCCCGCAAGGAAGTTATTCAAATGTGACGCAATTGGAAATGCTTGTAGACACGGGTGCGTGGTTTATACATGAAGAAGTATACGTGAGGAAGTATACGCTGTAATATGGAGGACGACGGTATACCAAGCGATGGAAAATTGCCAAATTACGGTAACAAGAGATGTGGAGAATTTTGTTCGGAACGGTCTCTTTTCGCGTGGAGTAGTTTGTTTGGTTCGAACCGGTTTGATTGGTTTGGACCGGTCTCTTCCTATCCTGAACGGTCTCCGGTTGTCCGGAACGGTCTCTTTTTGGGTGGAGCAAATTGTTTGGTTCGAACCGGTTAAACCGATTTGTTTGGGTCGGAACGGTCTCTTTCTCGGTACTTCCGAGTCAACTGTAGCCTACAATGAAAGACAGTTATTATGAAAACCTCACTATAAACGGAAGGAATAATAACAGAGACACGGTGGGGCGCCTAAGGCAGTTTTAAGGCGTTAAGACACCAAGCAAGGTGAGAAAATTATGGAAGGGTCTAACATCCCCCATACGAGACGAGTCGTCCCAGAGGGTGAATCGACAGTCACAAACATGTCTCTACACGCAGCGGGAAGTGGCGGAAGGCAGATAGCTCGGGTGCAGAGGAAGAGAAAATAATGAGTGCTGATGCCAAAGCATACACGAAATGGATACAAGAGCAGATAACAGAGCTCCAGATTTTGACGACCATGCCGGAGAATGATAACGCCACCAAGGTGGATATTTGCAAGCAGTACCGTGATCTATGTGTAATCGTACTCATTGGCCAGTAAGAACAGAATAAGCCAGGTGGAAGAAGTAGGTGACCAAAAGGAATTCGCAGCATGGAGTAAAACTAATTTGGAATGAACAACAAGTGTAAAGAACCGAAATATCGCGACCACGCAAGAGCGGTTGGCGGATTACGAGAAGACGTTTCCTGGTAATAAAGGAAGCGCACAATGGGAGCGATAGAGTACAAGCTGAGAAGTAGGACAGCTGGGGTGACACAACAAGACGACAAACCACCTGGCCCAGATGGCGGTGTATGTACCAGATGGACTAAAGAGCAAGATAAAATATTAAATGCAGCCACACGTGAAGAGCGTAAGGACTACAAAGCGATTAGGCAAGCGTTGGCTCAAGAGAGAGCCAATCAGGGATGGCCCACAAACTTACGAACAGCAGTAGCTGTGGCGCGGAGGATAAAACGTTTGCGCACCAAACAGCCAGGAAAAGAACACTCGACCAAAATATTGGGGAGAAGAACAGGAAGAGATATTACGAGATGTCATAGCGAAAAGAAAGACGAAGTTTACGGTATGCCGCCGAATGTCTAAAGACACAGGAATACCATGGCGGTTCATTCATGCACGGTAAGTTGCACTGATGGCGCAGACTGACGGAGTAGAAGAAGTGGAAGAAATCAAGTCCAATTGTGGGTCGCCGATTAACGTGGAGGGGAGCAATACCTTACGGCGATCTCCACCAGACGGATAGGTGGAGTGCCAGTGAAGGCTCAACTTATACGTCGGAGATAAATGAACACCCAGGTAGAACCATAGTGGATTTGACTCTGGAAGAAGGTAGTAGAGTCAATGGATTTAGCGTAATCAATGAAAGAAGATGGAGAAGAATATGGAGAAAAAGAATCCACCCCAATTGAACATCTGTCCCGGGTGGGTAGCGCATGGTCTTTACGAGAAGGGACAAATGCCCCTGAAGGAGTAGGTAATGTCACGGACAAGATTCATACAGAAACAGTGCAGGAGGAGTATGCAGATGGACTGGAAAATAATGGAGACAATAGTGAACTGCTAGAGGCAGAAGGGTCTGCATCTTGCAGTTCATCACACCTCTAACATGAACAGAGTAATATGACATAGACTGTGAGTACGAGCCCCACATCCGTTTGTCATTAATGAAAGGAGTGGTTTTACAGCGGCTATCCACAGTTGCGTGTGGAAGTGTCGAGTGAAACAAGGGTCTACACTACTTGGGGTGTATGCTGCATTTTTACGCAGACAGCAAGAATGGGAAAACTGTATCAATCGAAATACCAGAGGTGATGGAAGGGACACCACGAAACATTTTTTACAGTTGCGACAAGAATAACGAATCAGTCGAGTAACTGTGGGAGAATTGCAATAAATGGTTGTAGCAGCCACGTTGATACGACGTGATCAATCAGCTTTAGCTGTATTTTTACGAGAATTGTAGGGGCGTATGGACCCTGTAAAGATAAACTTTGCTGTATGAAGGTAGATACCAACGATCCCTAGTTTAAACATAGGAGTACCTGTCAGCATTGGAAGTATTTGCAGGATCAAGAAGTGTATTTGAATACTTATTAGTCGAACGCGGATTATTAGTTAACCATGGCTCTGGCTGCCCAGACCGACGCTTGGTGCACCACCTCCCACGAAACTTTGATGGTTGCAGAAAATACCAATCAAGTGGTGCAGTTGAAAGTGTTCTGTTATGGAGTAGAACATGTATTACGGAAAATTGGCCATATGACACAGCAACCATCATGCCATGCCGTTGATCGGCAGCCTACTATACATCCAGTTATGTAACAAGTGGATGAACAGTGAAAAAAATGCTGGGTCAATCCGAACGTGTGATGTAGGAGAACTGCATTCCTACAACGGACATGAATACGTGCCATGGGGGCTGGAATACTTATGTCAGTAGCTAGGCAAAACATAATTATGACGCACGTACATATCGGAGATCTACGAATGTGTGTGGATCATTTATTCTGGGAGACCAAGACGAATACCCTCATCCACATCCGACGGCTGGTCACTATGGAAGAATTGGCAGCCATAAACCCCTTACCTGACATTATACAAAGAATTATTGTCCAGAATCCGAAGGCGTGAGAAAGAGATGCCGCAGAAGTAATCAAGGCAATAGAAGGCAGGACGTATAGACATCGTGCAAGAAACATTGATGCAAAGCAATGCAAGTTGGCAACGAATGATTAACAATGAGAGGTGTTATCCTGGCACGGGGACTCTATGGGCGTGGAAAAACATTCACCATTGGCATCGTTGGTAGCAGCCTTTTGGGAGACATATCCAAAAACATTGCTTAAGTCTCCAAGACAAATGCCACCATTGACAAAATTTTAAGAAAGTTATTGGCATCAAATATTGTCAACGTGAACGCCATATTGTGATTGGGAACACTAAAGGTGAAAGGTTTGAGGCCGATGACTGCACGAAACGTTACATTAGCGAGATCGAACGAATGGAGAGAGACCGTTTGCGGAGTATGGATGGAATCGTCATACCAGGGCGGATATGAAGAAGGCTTTGTATAATGTGTGGATTCAAGCCAGAATAGTCTTGGCTACATTATCTCAATTGAGTCGACGAGAATATTGTGCTTGCAATTTCATCTTATGATCAATGATTAAGGGGCGCAAACTTGTGAACTGGTTTTATTACCAGCCTTACGTCCCACAACTGAAGTGATGGTGGCCATTGGTGATCCGTTTCAATTGTACGCTTATACACCTCTGGTCAAATAAAAACGATATATCTATAACGAAATTGAACGGCGTCACAATCGAACTTGGTCAATTTTACACACATTCGAGTATCGCAGGGCTCAAAGACACAAAGCTCCAACATTTTATGGGATCACCATGCAGCCGAATTTCGGGGCCGCTGTAAGATTTCAAGATTTCTACCGACATTTTGCCCATCCAAGATAGTAGATCAAACCTCCCCAGTTGAAGATTATTCTAAGGAATTAAAATTGCCTCCAGTGACGTGCGCAGAATTGGGGAGGAAATTCCAAGACGAACCGAAGAACATGTTCGGAGCTCAGAGCATGTTGTATGGATTAGCACACATGATGATCTGGTAACTGGAAGTGTGGCTGAAGCTCATATGGATGAGCTGCAAAATGTTATCAAATTGGCCTTAACTTTGGAACTGATTCGTCGAATACATGAGACATAAAGTTTGGACACGGAAGAAATGGTTCGACCGAAGACGTGCACTTCACTTATAATCTCACCATCAAAAGCAAGTGTATAACATTCGACATGAAGTTTACAAGTTGGAAGGGAGCGATATGGATAAACCAGTGATTAGTATTGCTACTACTAACTCTAGTCAAGACGAGGAAGCTGATATTACGATTGTTTCTATGGTTTAGACCCGGTCATTGGGATTTATGCAAGATTATTCTGCTAGATAGCTTGTGTCACTAAGCCGGTCAAGGCATTATTTATATTATTCTGGCATCACAACAAGCTTACGAAAAGAGTGGAGTGTGGTCCAACTTGCTAAAAAGAGCTGATGACCTATGAATACCAAGTTACATTACCCATTGGAGGGAGACGGAGGCATCAAGAATAATTCAAGAGTGTCAAGATGGCGGTGCGGACCATTAGCCGTTATGTAAGAACAATGTGGTTATGAAAGTGTTTGCTGCTCGCTATTGCCCGCTGTCTCGCTGTAGCTTTGCAAGGGGCGGCTGTGATAAAGTGGATAAAGTTGACTTTGTAACAACTCATGTGGCTGATTGACCAAAAGGGAAGTTACATTTAAGGAACCATAAGTAGGAATAAAGGAGTAGGAATACATAAGTAGGAAGTAGTAGTCTGAAGTGACCTAGTAGAGGAACTTCTATGGCTTAGTTTTTGTGTCTCACATTTTTAACAAGTATACTGAAAAAGCATTTTCCCACTTTTGAACACGACTACTCGTAACCAAGGTGCTCGACGGACGCCAAACTTTTGACACTCTATAACGTAAAAAAAAACAAGAAAAAAACACTCGCCGACTGCACGTGTGCAAATAACGAATCCGAAAGGACGGAGCAAAAGGCCACTTTGAGACATCTCGTCAGTTTAAGTGTGCAATTTGCTTATACTGTCGGTCTCTATGTTTAATTTCCTGGGAAGAAACTTCGGAGAGATTCTTTTGTTAAGTGAGTCAAGTTATACACTTTTGAGACACTCTACGATATCTGCAAACAACATTGCGGTTGCGCGTTCATTTTCGATCTTTCCCGCTTTTACCCCCACAGTACGTACACCTCGGTGATCGATAGTTTTCTTGGGGAACAATTCATAGAATACGGCGGTCTGATCCGCGTTATACACGCGAGATATCCCGTGGTGTTCCACCAAAGATCGCACTTCGGCAGCAAATTGGATGCGAATAGAGTCATTATCCGAAGGTGTTATGTGTCCGGCTCTCATACGAGAACGGAGCGATAACCGATGTCAGCTCTGAAATGATTGTACCCACGTTGCAGATGCAACAAACTTTCCTTTTGCGACACCTTGCAAATTTGCTACTTCGATGGCCTGATCTGCATACCGTGCCCGATCGCACTCGCACATTGAGCGTAGTCTTCCGTTTAGTCACTTCCGTGCGGTCGATAACGTTGGAAATGTGTCACTGCAGTGCCATTTCTTTTGCACTTCATTGACTTATGTTTTCGTGTACTCTCCCAACAAGAGTCTGATATTTTGGGGTAGAATTTTCTCGCCCGCGTTAAATTTCATGCTCTGCTAAACATCGCAGTACAGCGTGCTTGGACAGAAAGCTCTTGCTATTCTTGACATGCTTGATTTGACGTGCTTTGGTGCCCTTGATGGGGGTTCCCCCGCCGTGCGCAATACCTATCTGTTTTACAGTACTAGTAGTCAGAAAATCAAGTGGTCACTAGCACGATGTCTGTATTATTGTAAATTTGACAGGGTTAAATTTTACTCCGCATAGAGGCGTGTAGCAATTTATATCACGTCGCGTTTAAGATCTTGGATACAGTACATAAAATTATTTCGTTTCTATAATTGTTTTCAACCGTGATGCCTCGCCGCATTAATTGCTGGTAAGTAATTTCATGTCTCGATCTAATTCTATTGCTTGCTGATGAATGTAGTTTTTGCTCGTTTTTTTCTTTAGAAATGTGGCGATGAGAGTAGTCAAGAAGAAGCACGTATTTCCGGTGTTGATTTAGTGTAGGGCTTACTTCGCTGGTTTTGGTAGTCTTTTTACGCTTGCCGCATTTTTTGTTCCAAATTTCGTCAGCAAAGGCGTTTTGCTTTATTTTTCTTGTGGTACTCCTTCCTTGCTCAATTTGCAGATGGTGGTTAATAGCCAATTAAGCTATGGTTGCTGTATTTTTTTAGTTTTTGCTCTTAGCTATCGCTTGCGACCCTCTCTTGGAGGGGGATACAGAATAAAAAAAGCTGCCAATTTTTCGGTATGAATGGTTTTTGTGCTTTCTTCACGCTCGAAACAAAGATTGATTTTGTTCTTCGCTTTTTAGGTTCTCGCGATTGGTCAGCTTGCCGTTGTCGAATCGGGAAGGGTACGGGTTTGAAGACGAAAACGCAGAGGGCAGTTGAGAAGCAAAAGCCAAGTAAAAGGAATTAAATGTTTATCAACTTAAGAATGACGATGACAAGGTACTAAAGATATTTCTCTCCGATGCTTTGTATGTAGGCTGGATAGGCATTTGAAGTCATGCTGACTGAGGATGATTCACTATGGAACATGCGAATGCAAAACTTCAAACTGTCGGTTATGTTCTATTCATGGTTCATGAGCACTTTTTTCACAAGTTGAAGCAAAGACTTGGTATCGACATTGATTTAGGTGACAAGCCGGAGGCGTACACTGTGTCGAAAATGCTATCTAACATCAAGCCAAGTCATGGCCCCAGTAGTCACTGACGTTTGCGGATCTATGACGCTACAGCGAAAGACAGAGAATGGCGAAATGCTCAAAGAGATAGGATACTTGGGCACTAGAGCAAAGATTAAACACTCTGCCCAAAGTGTCGCTCAGCTTGACAAATCCGCTAAGATACGCTTAGTCACAGCACAGTGGCTTGCTGGAAACGAAGCCGACTCGAGATTGTCTTGCGTCCATAGCTTCCGCTTAGTGCTCATCGCCTTCGTACCTCAAATAGACCTTAAGCGACCGGTCGCTAGAATTTTTCGTCAAAAGCGCCATAAACGGCTGCGTCAAAAATCCCGCCAATCGTTAGTTTAGAATTGTTTATGGCGAATGATGACTGACCAATCTCGTTTTTTGCGCTCATAAACTGGTGTCGCTCATAATCTGCTGCAATACGCTAGAACAAAAGCATATTCGGCAAGAACAAATTACATATAACGATGGAAAATCCATTTTTTTGGTGCCCCATACAAACGAGCTAGTCAATCACAGCTCAGTATTACTAAATATACTGATTTTTTTAGCCACAATTTCCTCTGCATTTACGAACGTTTCCACAGGTCGGATACTTAGATCATGAGTGCCTGACTAAAGGCTGACTATGCAAAGACTGGTCCCTGGTCTTCAACATTAGTAATTCAAGTCTATTAGTGCTTACCGCGGAGAAAAGCTAGTCGTAATTAGGACTAACAGTCGTTTACATTATCAAGGATAGTCTTTTCATAAAGACTCACGACTAGAAAATAGTCTTTGGTCAAATACTATAGGCTAACTTGCCCCAAAGTAGTCTTTGCAAAAGACTAAAATCTAATAACTAGTCGTAAAGTAAAAGACTACAGGACTACTAATCATTCGCGCTGAGTAAGCTAGTCTTAGCGTAAAGACTAGACTATAGCCTTTCATAGTAAGGACTGAAATTAAATGATAGTTTCACAGGAAGGAATATTGAATACTGTCTCCTTCTGAGTTGTTTTCTATAACTATCTCAGGTGTTGAGCCTCATGATAAGGTACTCTGCTATAGACAAAATCAGAATTTCCCAATCTATCTCAGATCCCACAGGTTTATTGGATTCCCTATGATATTTACGAAGGAACATTCAGCTATGGCGGCGAAATAGAGGCTGCTTCTGTTTCGCACTTCTTCTGTTCAATCAGCTCCCGCAGTCACTAATGCAACAATTTTGGTGGGTGCTTCTATGGATCTCGGTGCATAATCTTGGTATAACAGGTCGGGAAGCGCGTTCAACAATCTTAAGTCTTCCCTTTCTTCTGCAGTAGCTATTGTTCCTGCTGACAACGCCACCATCGCCTTATGCGTCAGCAAAAAAGCCGGCTGATTGTACCGCCTTGCGATGTGAATTAAACAAATCGTATCGAAATCACATTCATTTACTGTCAGCTCTGGTTAGAGCCCATATTCAGCATTCAGCAGCCACCACTTGCCACGTCGGCAAGGACCATAATATCATCCCAAAAGTCAATTTCTCCTCCTTCAGCTTAACTGCTCCATCAAAGGTGAGCACAAAACCGGCACTGTCGCTTTTTAACTCGGAATAGGTCTAATGATGGGAATGTCACGTAGCGATTTGATTGGGGCTATATTCTCTAGCATTTCATCCATCCGATCTTGCGGTACCACCGAAGCAGCTAATACAGCTGACAATCCACTGCTTCATGGTTCCCTCGAATAATTTCCAATGATCAAGGTGGCAACACAGCGGCCCACTGGATTACTCGTCCAGTTAAGCTCTTAGACGTAAACAACCATTTCATTGTAGAGTATCTTGTGTGTACCGTCACATGTTGTCCATACAAGAAATGACAGGCATCTTGCAGTGTTTTTAGCAGTGCTAAAACCGCTTGTTCAGCTCCGGTATATCGAGTTTCTGCATCTTTAAACACCTTGCTAACAAACCGAACCGGATACAAAACGTTGTTGTGATCTTGACACACTGTGGCCCCAAATGCCCATCGATTTGTATACAACACGACCACTATAGGTATACGCCGTTGCAAATGTCGCAATAACGGGGCGTCGACCAAGCGCTGCTTCAATAGCTCAAACGCTTTCTGTGCATGCGCTAGCTGAGTCCCATCCCGCAACTTGAGTTCAGTGTGTTCGTATAGCTTTGCTGCAAATGTAGCGAAATTTTCGATGAAACGATGGTAGTAGATGAGGCTACCGAGAAAACGTTGTACCCCTTTCGTTGTCTAAGGATATGGCATAGTCAATATTACTTCCAGATTCCTGGTGGTTGCTGAAATCCCTTGTCTCGAAATCTTATGACTTAGCGCTTCGCTTGCCAAAAGAACTCTTGGGTAAACTTATCGTTATTTTTCAACATTTGAATGACTGCAACAAACTTTCCGGCATCACGCATAGTTCGTCCCACGTATGCGCGCCGAATATAACATCATCAATATATGATCGTCGTCCAATTATTGGCTTAGCCATTGATCTTCCCACTGCTCCTAGATGAAACACATCATCTACCAGATCCAGATCGGACTCTGCCTGTAACGTTCCGTTCGTATATCGGGCAGTCACCAACTCGGCTTCGTCATATCCCACTGTGATGCATAACGAATTTTTACTATCAATGCGTCGGACCATATTACATAAAGCGTTATCGATTACTCGTTGGTATATCTGTGGCGCATTCTTTAACCCCTGCGGCATACGTAACCACTCGAAATGTCCCAAGGGGCAAACAAATACGGTAATCAATCGAGCTCGCAATATCGCCCAATACCCACTAGCATTGTCAATGGAGTATAATCACATGATACTGTCGAAATCTGCCAGCAAGTCATCAATCAAAGGCATATAGTAGACCATGTGTTTTGTTAATTAGTTCACTAGCCGATAATCGATACACAATCGGATGTCCTTCTTGTTCTTCTTCAAGACAATCACTCATGGTGATGTCCACTGAGATTGAGAATAGCGAATCAACTTTACCTGCAGTAGACCCCATACAATTCATATAATTTCCCCATTAATATCATTGGGACTCGTCTAGCCTTCTGCTATATTGGTTTTGTAGCCTCCACATCCACGTCACACACCACATTCTATGCCGGTGGTGGTAGTGCGCTTCTAGAACTTATAAATCCATCGTAATATCTGGTGGCGGTAGTGTGCTCCTGGAACTTATAAATCCATCGTAATGTTCGAGAATCTTCAATAGTTGCGACCCTCAGACTTGGTAGTGATATCTGGTTCACCAATGTCCGCGGTGGTCATATACACTGGCTCATAGGGCCCTGTCTCTATTTCGGAGATGAGCGCCATCATTTCTGCCGATAAAAAAAATTCGACTCCTTCATGAATATAGACTTCATGGTCCAGATGCGTCTGATCCACTTTTTCTGGAGGTACCGCGTCAAAAACAAAGGCCGCCGGAGGTATGTCTTCTACCGTTCGTGCTGCCACCACACTCTTCTCATTCAAATCTTTGTCTTGGCTCAATTGGATGGCTTCGTAGACCTTCATATAAGCAGTCGTTTTTAGTCGGCTCGTCAGCATCAACGGAAATGGCTCTTCATTAGGTACTGTGCATAGCCCATCCTTTAAATCCAGCTTTAACCATGAAGTCAGTGTCCATTATGATTGCTGAATGTCCCTCAAAATCCGCTACCCATAGTTCATGCTCAAAAACCACAGTTCTTATCTTTGTCTTAGCAATTCCGTGTGAACCAATGGGTTACAGATACTAGTGGAATTATTAAACATCTTGACCCCTACTTGTAACATCCGTGCTAGATCGACGTGCATCAAAGAAATATTAGCTCCACTGTCCAGCATGAGTGCGATTTCTACATCATCCACAGCTCCATGAACATATACTTGAGAGGTGGCACGTGTGGTCTCTGTTTGCTCTCTGCACCACCCTCGTCTCTCTCCCTCGCGTATGTTCACTAGACTGACTCTTGCTCTGCTGTCATCTATTTGTATGGAGGTACTTTCTTCTTCATCTTCTTTTTCTTCAATTTCTTCAATTTCTGTTGTTTCTCGATCATTTTTTCTTGTCTGTCTTGTTTTTCTTGTTCTTGATATTTATTTCTATCTAACGGTGTGTTTCCCGCTACGTGGGCTGCTTATTCGCCTTCGCACTTGACAGCCCGTGCATTTCCATGGGCATTATGAGCTTCGCTCTCATGTATGTTTTTTCTTTTCTCTTTGAGTTTTGGAGAGAGTGTCGTTCTCCGCTTGTCATGGCCGATCCTTGTCCATTGACAGCATTCGCCACACGGCGGGGTTAGACATTTTGCTCTATACCTTCTGCTTTCGACAGCTCACCCGATTTCAGTTTCGACCGCAATTCCGCCATTTTCTCGATGAAAGGGCGATAATACTTGATCGTATGGCCTTGTAAGTTGCAATGTTCACACGTTTGGAGCTGCCAGCACATGTCACGGTCATGTCCTCTTTGACTACAATGATCACACACTTTGCTAACCGGACCTACACGTTCTCAGATGCATGTGCTCAGATGGTAAGGTACCAGAAGCACATTCTAAATATGCCTAGAGATTCAAATTCGTGGTTTTGCTATATGAAATTCGGAAAACAAGCGGAGCGAGCCCAGGTTTTCGTATGGATACAGATGTGGTGATGTTTGGTACACTGGAAGAAAACAGTGGAAAGCGTTGAAAAATTGCACCAAAAATGTGGATATGAAGCGTATCGCCGGGATAATTTCGGAGACGCTTATGTGCGGTGAAGTGGTCCTGAAATTAAAGTGTTGATGAGAAGTGAATGCATTCAACAGATTGGTAGACCAGCTAGCTACCCAAATCGGCCACCATAGGACGCAGGCTGGTAGCTGCCGGGTAAATCCACAAGCGGCAGGACGGTGGCTGGATATCTGGTGTACGACACACGAAGGAGTATCCAGGCGAGCCGGCTGGTTAGGGTGTACAATACACCAAAGAGCATCCAGCTGGAGCCGGCTGATTATGGTGTACAGTACACCAAAAGGCATCCAGCTGGAGTCAGCTGGTTCTGGTGTACAGTACACCAAAGAGCATCCAGCTGGAGCCGGATGGTAGCCGGATGGTAGCTGGATGGTAGCTGTAGGTAGCTGGATGGTAGCCGGATGGTAGCTGGATGGTAGTTGGATGGTAGCTGGATGGTAGCTGGATGCAGCCGGATGGTAGCTGGATGATAACTGGATGTTAGCCGGATGGTTTGGTGTACGATACACAAAAGAGCATCCAGCTGGAGCCGGATGGTTCTGGTGTACGATACACAACAGAGCATCCAGCTGGAGCCGGATGGTAGCTGGATGATAACTGGATGTTAGCCGGATGGTTTGGTGTACGATACACAAAAGAGCATCCAGCTGGAGCCGGATGGTTCTGGTGTACGATACACAACAGAGCATCCAGCTGGAGCCGGATGGTTCTGGTGTACGGCACACAAAAGAGCATCCAGCTGGAGCCGGATGGTTTTGGTGTGCACCACACAAAAGAGATCCAGGTTGAGCTGACTGGGCTATTTCAGGTAAGACACATAACTATCCAGCCGGGCTATTTGGGGTAGGTTACACAAAAGGGAGTATTGAGATAGGGATAAAAATCAGTATACGTTTCGCTTTCTAAGACACAAGTCGTTTTCATTGGTTCACAGCAGAGGGCTAACAAGGTGCCCTCTTGTTGCTAATGGTTTGCCCGGGTAAGGTTAAAGTAACCCACCGGAAGTCCCCTGACCGGGAGTCGCTCGTGTATACTCACTTCAAGTCACCCGTGTTTTGAACACGGTATATCTATATTGAAAAGTGTGGTAACGTTTTGGCCTACTGTGGAAGATTGTGGAGTTTCGTTTAGATTCCCTATTACGTACACGACTGGATTTACCCCTTTATTATCATCGGTTTAGCTGGCCGATCGATTATTCTCGGTCCAGCCCTCGCAGTATACAAACTTCAAGTATATTGCCAATCCTGCTCCCCGGAAAAAATTCCCGCCCCGGAGCTACCCCTAGATCTAACCCTCGTCTCCTTATTCGACGGACTCTTAACTTTTCGCCCTAGGGTCCATCAAGAGAGCGTAACCGTCAGTGCTGACGGGTACACAAGGTGAGCATTTCGAACATGGATCATCCAAGTCGTCACGACCAAGGTGATGAAAGTGACAGATCCAGCCGGCTGGATGCCGGACCGGATCAAGACCTGGATGGACGGAGTACCCCCTCCGACAGTCAGTCATCTGGGCACCCGTGGGTGTTTGCATCTCAGAAGGAATTTCTGAGAGCGACTACACCACATATGGATTGGACCCAGAGCGCACGACAAGAGTATTGGGCGTATGGTCTTCTTATTATTGGCCGAAACCAATGGGAGACCTCCATTATGAGCTATCGGAATGGTGGTCTGGAGAGCGACGTAAACCCTACCTATTGAGTGGTGTCCGATGTTGTGCACACTCCACAGAAATATTCGAAGCCCCCCCCCCCCAGCATTAGATGGTCTAGCGAGCGGGGATGTGGAGTAGAAAAGAGAAAGCGTGGAAGGGATATTGCGTCAAGAACGTCCTACGACAAAGAAGATTGCAAAAAAAATGTAATTTTCGTCAGATGAGGATGAAGTAATGTCAGCCACACCAAGTGGCACATCTAACGAACCAGTGATCGATTCGTTAATGATATTGATGTGGGATGGACTCCTGAGCTTAAATCAATTGGCAAGCGTGTCTGCTACGTTGGCATCACAAAATACCCTCGCCACAGTAAAAGGTACTACCAAGAAGACGTTTCGACGGTCTTTCGCTAGTGAGAATACTTACGTCGAAGATGACATTGAGTTAACTGCGAGAGATAGTAATTCATAGCAAGGCCTGTTACAACGGTGCTACAAAATGTGACAATTCGCACTTTTGATGAAGCAAGGGCTGTGCTGAAGAAGCAGGGCATAGTTATCGAAGTTTTTTTCATATTGTAAACATTTCTGGTTGGGACGCCACTTAAAGACTAGAAATGTTAGTAGATAACATTGTCAATCCCGCACAATGGTGGTACAAATAGCTACCGACCAGTGCCAGATACGATTGGAGACAGTTGCTAAAAATGTTTCGAAAAAAAGTACTGCTTAGATACGACACCCCAGACTCACGTATTATAAACTTACATAGAAGCACGATGAGTTGGTATCAAACGATCTGTATCGGCTATATGCAGCTACTTTACGTGCTGGAATTAGTTTTTGAGGGACAGGAGTCTCCAGTGTCTTTGAAGAACATATACAGCAGTTTTTTGAAAGCCTTCACGATCGAACACTACAGATGCAGTTTCAATTCATACCATTCAGTAGCATTGAAGATCTGGAGTACAAAATAAATATGTACGAATCATGTCAGTTGCGTCCGGGAAAAAAGACAAGTGGTCGAAAGCCAGTAGATGGGGTACCTGATACCTTCGTACCAGCCGTGAACCGAGTGGACAGAGAACCGTCCAACACAGAAGGGACACGATCGGGTGCAAACCAAGAGACGAGGCCAGAACGAACGGCATCAAAGACTCATCCAGCACCTCGTCCTCTAAAATTGTAACGAAAAGCGTAATTTAGGCTGTCCATGTACAGTCACTGCATCTTCCGTTAATTCTTCTGCACGTCTCTTCGCCATTATTCTTGTATACACTCGTCGTCTCTGAATCCCGGGTCGCGGCACCAGTTGTCGTTGAGTACCTCAAATTTTCGTACTTAATGTTGGAAACGGTAGAAGTGCGACAACCCGCTATGATCAGAACATAAAAAAGGTAAGATATATTAGATAATTATAGTATAACCTAATATATATAGGGCGTGTGGTATGGGTGCAAGATGAGAAGTGGGATGGAGTAGTGCGGGGCACTAACTCCAAGGTAACCGAGCAGGGCTCAATGGTTAGTTGTCAATTATCTCTCATCTGCACACCCAACCGAGTACCCGGAGCCATTCTGGCCCCGCTTGTTGTGGGTTTACTTACTTCCTTATATTAGTGTTAATTAGGAGCTAACTATCACTAATTATGGGTACACTCAGTGGTACACCAGATCCTACTCAAGGTACGACTGACCCTAATTTAGGTAGTTTACAACAGGTTACGAGCCCAACAGGGGCAAGATCAAGGGACCACGGTTCAACCAAACCGGGCTCGGACCGCAGGGTCGCAGAAGGGAATACTCCATTCTAAACTCTGGTTTTCTTCCGTCAAAAAGAAAGAAGAAATCTCGGAAACACCCAGCGATCACTCGGGGAGGAACTAGCTGAAGCACAAAAGAATTTGACGAGCCAAGAAGACATGAATACGGCGGGCCATAGTGACCAGATGCGGATGTACCGAAACATGGCGCACGAATTCCGCATGGAGCCTTTTAACGGAGAGGGATTCAAGGAAAGATGAGAGCGAAGTTAAATGCAGCGGGATTATTAGCGCTGGTCACCGGGAAGGAGCGATACAATTTTGATTGGCCGGTAGAGATGAAGGACACCTGGGACTGTCAATATGCTGCAGCGCATGCGATGATAGTTGGAAGTCTTGCAGATGCGGTGGTGATACGCATGGAAGAAGTTATTGAGACGGGAAATCCCATTCGTCTTTGGGATGCTTTGATGGTGGAATATGATGGAATGCCGGCGCACAATAGGATTGTTGTAGAGAAAGAACTTTCCAATCGCTTCCTGAGGCCTGGAGAGCGCATGCTGGACTACATTAACGAGATGACACAACTCGAAGGCGAGTTACGCAAGGCAGGAAAGATCATGGATGAAGAAAAGTTTGCGGAGCTGCTACTGTTTCAAACAAAAGAAGTCTACCCGGATCTTTACAAGGAGTTTTCACGCATGAAGTCACTGTCAGTGGAGAACAAAGTAAGCCTACGGCAAGTCAAGAACCGGTTGAATTATGTAGAAGAACAAGAACGCAATGAGCGCGGTGACGCAAGGTGTGAGGTTCAGATGAACAATGTAGAACATCGGCAAAACATAAGACAAGTTACTACGCAAGGAAGGCGTGAGACATTACAAGAGGCAATGCGGCGGAGCCCTTGCAGAATATGTAACCAGTACGGACACTGGATGCGTGATTGTCCGCGCAGTATGCGTAACGGTGGTGAGGTAAACCCAAGTCGCTATGGACGAAGTAATAGAGGAGGCCGTGCAGGCCGCGGTGGCGGATGCTGTGGCAGACGCGGAGGTCGCGGCGACAGTGGATGGCGATCCAACTACTCCGGAGGTGCAGGGACACAAGATGAACCGATACCAGTCCTCATGGTGCAGGCTAGCACCAAGGAGCCATTTCTCTCTCCAGACGTGATTGAATGGACACTTGACAGCGGAAGTCAAGCAAACGTGTGTAATTTAGGAGAGCCTTTCTCGAGGTATACACGGTACAAGGCAAAGACTTAGTTATGATGAATGGCATAATCTCTACGGTAACGCAGATGGGCACGGTATTACTCTGCGTGCACAACGAACTCACAGGCAAGATTGAGGAACGGAAGCTGGAAGACGTATGGTATGTACCAGAAGCGCGTGCCAACATTATTGCATTTGACTACTTCTAGTCACGTAAGTACAAAGTGACACTTCATGGCGAAGAGCAATCGATAGCGCACGTAACGAAGGGAAACATCAAGATCAAGTTCAACAAGATAAATGGACTCTACAGACTTTGGACACATGTCTACACTGGCGCTGGGCGTGAGATACTGGGCGTCTCGCTTATGGATAAGCGCAGCAAGTCGAACGGAAAGCAAGCAGAAACAGATGCACGAACGTGGCACAAGCGGTTCTACCATGCTAACCAACAAGTAATCAAGAGCATGGATAAGAACATGACAGTCCAAGGACTTAAGATCAATAAAACGTTGGCAAACTACGACTGTGTTCCATGTAAAGTTGTGGTGTAGTCGCTCTCAGAAAATCTTCCTGAGACGCGAACACCCACGGGGGTCCCAGACGACTGGCTATCGGAGGGGGTACTCCGTCCATCCGAGTCATGATCC
The DNA here is from genome assembly GCA_001887855.2 of Sclerospora graminicola. NCBI lineage: Eukaryota > Oomycota > Peronosporomycetes > Peronosporales > Peronosporaceae > Sclerospora > Sclerospora graminicola. The sequence goes on along the minus strand of MIQA02010807.1, from coordinate 7,404 downwards.
GATCCGGCATCCGGCCGGCTAGATCGGTCACTTCCATCCGCTTGATCGTGACTGCTCGGATGTTGCATGTTGAAAGCTCACCTTGTGTACCCGTCAGTACTGGGTGGTTTGCTCTCCTGGTGGACCCTAGGGCGAAAAGTGTAAATCCGTCCAATATGGAGATGAGGGTTAGGACTAGGGGTAGCTCCTGGGCGGAAATCGTCACCGGGGAGCTCGTCTGGCAATACACTTGAACTTTGTATAGTGCCGGCTGGACCGAGAATAATCAATCGGCCAGCTAAACCAATAACAATGAAGGGCGAATCCAAATGTGTATGTAAAGGTAGATATAACTCCACACTCTTCCACAGAAGGCCAAAATGTCACCACTTCCCAATACTTAATACCGTGTTCAAAACACGGGCGACTTGAGGTGAGTATACGAAGACGCCGCGACTCCCGGTCAGGGGACTTCCGGTGGGTTAACTTAACCTTCCCCGGGCAAACCAATAACAGCAAGAGGGGACCTTGTTAGCCCTCTGCCGTGAACCAATGAAAGCGACTTGTGTCTAAGAAAGCGAAACGTATACTGATTTATCCTATATCCAATACTCCCTTTTGTGTAACCTACCCCAAATAACCCGGCTGACCAGTCATGTGCCTTACCCGAAGTAGCCCGGTTAACTCCGACTTTGTGTACCCGCCTGGCCGGTACACCAACCCCAGATGGTACCAACCCGGCCGGTACACCGAACCCAGCTGGTACCAGTCCGGATGGTACATTGTACCCGGCCGGCTCGGCCGGATGGCCATCCATCCGAGCCCCTTGGCCGCTGGCGCTAGCGATTCCTTGGCAGCTTCTCATCCGATCCGGGTGCCTCCTTCATCCACTAGAACAATCATCTTCTTTCAGGCTCCTTTCACTCATACTTTCCGAATTAGCCCGCCACCGATCTGCCACTCGGCCGTCCAACATCCGCGGCCTTCCCGTCCGCTTAGCCCGCCTGTTCGACTATCCACGCCCCTTGTCATGTCCGCCAGCCTGATTTCCAGCCTGGCGCCGCCCGGCCGCTTGTAGGCTTCCTCGGCGGCGGCTATCCGGTGCCCGCGCCCTTGGTCCGTATTTCCGCCAATCAGAATGCGCCCTTTGGAAAGTACTTTGCATTACTTCATAAGTCACTTTACCACAGCCGCCCCTGAGTCGCGTCACGGCCGCACAACGGTTGAGGCACGATCTCACCCGAACCCACTTGATCTGATACTGCTCATCTATGCCCCGCTTTGGTACGTCGTCCACTAATTTAAATTGATTTTCGTGAACCCGGTCGGTCTCCCCACCGGCTGGCAAGCACGTCCACAGATGTTGACTTTATCTTGATATACTTCCAGTTTTGCAAATCGACAAGGACAACGTCTGTCGTCTCGTTCTCGTGGACGACGACTCGCCCGCCAGCGGGGTGGAAGTCGCAAAACCGCCGAAATCGTCCCGTACTCCCGATCTGGTGCTGTCGACCGCCGACGCCGAAGCTGCACTCCGCGTCCACGGCCAGGCTTGCGGCGACCGAGACGGATTGAAGGCCGTCGTCTCTTCCCTTCGGGCGGAGCTTCAATCCTGTCAGGCCGACTATGAAGCTCTGTCTCAGAGTTTCAAGACTTCTTGTGCGATGCTGGACCGCATGAACCCCCGGATCGCTGAGCTGAAACTCAGTCGTCAAAAAGCGGAGGATGAGGTGGCCCGCCTCAGGGCCATTGTGGGTCAGCTTACGGACGCTCTACAGCAAGCCGCCGCGCCATCCGCCCCCATCTCCGAAACGGCGGGGATGGAGAAAAGGCTGGAGATGTTGACCGCCCAAGTGGATAGCTTGGAGCACATCCAAGCTGACTTGGTCCGACAACTCGCCGCTGCCAACCGCCGGGCCGATGAAGCTGCCGTTCGGGGTCCATCTCCGGAAACAATCGCTCTTCAGAAACAGGTGACCGATCTCGAGCGTCAAGTCGCCATCCTGACGGAAGAGCGAAACCGCCTCCGCATGCTGGAAGACGTCGTCGAGCCCCTCCGGACTGCCAATCGGGAATTGGTCCACAGATCGAAACTTCAGCGTAAGTGCCTCTTCTCCTCTTGTGTTGTGACCCAGTCGCTTACAGTCTTTATGTCCTTGTCGCTCCGCAGTCCAACAGCTGGAACAGCTGAAGCAGCAGTCCGCTAAAATCCCTGACATGTCCCGAGAACTTTCGCACCTTCGTACCCGACTCCGCCAGGTGTCCCAAGACTTAGATAAAGTGCGGGACAACCGAAACCACTTGCGCGACTCCCACGCCCAGGCCCTCCGCCAAATCTCGGATCTGGAGCGGCAGCTGCAGGAAACTACTTCCCGGCAACAGGAGTTGCGGTCTGAGCTCTACCAGGCCCGTCAAGAAAATTCCGACGCCCATGCCATACTGGCTCGGGCGGACCGTGTTTGCCATGCCATGCTGGATAAAGAGGATCGTTTTAGGTCCTTGTTGTGTGAACTTCAAGACCAGCTCGAGACGACTCGAAGCCAGGCCGCTCCTCTTTTGCAAGCTCCTCTCAATGTACGGGAATCCGTCTTGTCTGTCTTGGGGATGGTGGATCAGTGGAAGACTTCTTCGCCGAAATCAACCCCGTTGCCCGCTGCAGCAGAGTCGGAACCTGAGGAACTTCCTGCCGGCTCTGACTCGCCCCTTGCCGGTTCAGGCTCTTCGTCCGCCTTGGTAGGATCGGGGGGCCAAAAACGTCCAGCCTGCTCTAGCCCTCCCTTGGCCGGTGCTAACTCGCCTAAACGGAGGAAGCAGAGCGTATCCCCATCCTCGCGCCAATGTCCTCCGGACAAGTCGGACGACGAGGGAGAGCTCGGGTCGGAAAGCGATGACAGCTTGTTCGCGAAGCGGTCCGCTGCTGCATCTCCTCCTTACACACCAGGTAGAACTGGTCTCACCCCTGGTTCCTCTAGCTCTGAAGAGGACTCGGAATCCGATGCGGCCGCGCCTCCATCCGGGTCAGTGGCCGCGTCGCCATCCGGGTCAGCGGTTGCGTCGCCGTCCGGGTCAGCGGTCGCGTCGCCGTCCAGGTCAGCGGTCGCGCCGCCGTCCGGGTCCGCGGCCGCGTCGCCATCCGGCTCGGCAGCCGCTTCGCCTGATTCTTCCTCGGACTCGGGGTCGTCCTCCCCTTCGTGCATCTATGATGATGACGAAGAAGACGAGGATTACGATGCCCAGCAAGTAAGTGTCGCGTTATCCCGCTCTCGCGCGGATACCCGTCGCCGCCTTTCCAGTTCCGGTGGGCGAACGACGGGTCAAATGGAATCCGATCAGATTATCGATCTGCAGACTCCGCCGCCGGCAGGTTTTGGCTCCGGGGAACATGAGCCGTCTGATCCATCCTTGCCTCCCGGCACTGTCGACACCCCGGCCGCTCAGGTCGCCCGTACCTCGAGTTCCAACGGAGTGGCCGAGGAGAAAGTGGAAGACAACGACGAGGACATCCCTGATCAGTGGTTGACTCCTCCCGACCTGAGTGATCCAGAAGCACCTCTCTCCCAGACTCCGGCCAAAAACCGGCGATCAGCTCCGGCCGGGTCACGTCCCAAACGTCGACCCCCCCGACCGGCGGCCAAACCCAAGATCCGGAAGAGCACTCTACCCCCTGCGCCCTCTTTTCCCAAACTTCCGCTTCTGTGGTTACCGGGCGGGCGCTTCCCCAGTGGGGCGGATCGGTCCGCCATCCTACCTTGGCCAGTCGAGCAACTGAGAAATACCAGTCTCGCTGATATCTCCAGTTCCCAGCTCGCTCACTCCCTATCCCGTCCACCTCTCTGGTTGTTCCCTCGATCCCACAAGACGCCTTCATTAGCGACTTGGAGTCCTGACCTGATGGGGTCGGGCGCCATCGACGCACTCATGAAGACCAAACCTTGGAAAATCCTGAACACCAAGATGCCGGATATGGGACTTCCATCCAGCCCATGGTTCACGGAATTCAAGGCGAGATTTCAGGATTTCGCTGTGGCTCATGCTTGGGCCATCTGGGAGTCTACCCACTTCCTGTACATCTCTGCAGAGGACAAGCGAGTGGACGAATCTCTCCGCAAGTACTCCCTTGCCCGGAAGAATCGTCGGGGGCGAGCTTCCGAGGCGTGGGTCCGTCTGTGTACGTTTATCATGGAGGGTATCCGGGATGGTAACTGTGACTTGGACCTGTTTCTCTTCCCGTTCATGCTCCATCTACCGAACCGTAGGTGCGGAAATGCAGCGGAAGGAGGGACGTGGTATCCCGGCCTGGGTGCGCGGGATCAGACTACCTCCCTTTCCGAATCTCTGGAGGCCATTGACCAGCAAGATCCTTGGCGCAATCAGTACCGCGCACGGCCCTCCGACCACCCTGGACTTCAAGTGACTCGGCTCCACGGCAAGTACAGTCATCCACGGGGATGAGCAATCGGGCTTACTTTAATTATTTTATTTCTCTCGTTTCTCTTTTAATATATCCATCCGTTCCTCTTTCGTTCCCACTCCAAACATTTACTGTTGACTACTAACCGTGGTTAGTCTCGTCCAGCCTGCTTTGGGATCCGCCTAGAGGGACCTTTTATTGCCGCAGGGCAATTCTTGGTCCGATCGGGCGTGAACGTCCTGTTCCCAGTCACGGTCGCCATATTCCTCTTCCACGGGACGGCTGGATCCGGGCGAGGGGTCCTCGTATCTAGCGGCCGGTTTAATTATCTCCGATAGCCTATTCATCTCCGCCAATCCGTCTAACAACACTGGATCTGAAACGGTGAGACCGAACTGATCTCGCATGGCCAAGGTGGCCAGATGGTCTGCGCTGTTATTCAACTCTCGCTTGACATGTAGCAATTCGTGCTCCGGCCATCTCCGCAAGGCGGACATAACCCGATCATTCAACAATCTCAGCCGGGGTGCCTTGCAATCTATCTCTCCTGTGATTTGCCGGATCACCAGGTTGGAATCACCACATATGATGATCCGCCCCTGTGTCCGGCCAGCCAACAGATCTAGGCAAAGCAACAACCCTCTATACTCCGCTTCGTTCACCGTAATGCCAGGCGTGAAATCCGAGGCGGCCGCGACCACTTTCCATTCGGGCAACTTCCACACAATGGCACTATAGGCCCCGACCCCCTTCTTTACACTCGCCGACCCGTCAAAACTCAAAACCATTAGTTCCTCCGTGGGTCCCACTGTTGGCGGCGGTAATACGATAGTTTGTCGAGGCTGCTTCCGAGGCGCGATCGCTATCAGTGCTTCCTCCACTTCTGCCCTTGGGGTAATGCTGGCATCCAGTGTGCCCAGTATTTCCTCTTCCCCTTTAGTACACTTAATCACTTCGAGGGACCACTGAGACAGCAGAGCCGCCCATCTCCCCAGCCGGCCGTCAATTCCATTCGCCGTCAGGGGCCACGATAGGGTCGACCGTCTAGATAGTACTTTGATAGGCCGAGACACCAGCATAGTATAACACACATCCAATATCCGCAATAGAGCCAAAACTTCTTTATCCACCAATCCGTAATTGACTTCATTAGCCTTCAGGGTCCGGCTGGTGAAGGTCACGGGACAGTACACTCCGTCGTGATCTTGCACGAGAGCGGCCGAGATGGCCCACTTGTTAGCGTAGATGATGACCACCGGAGTCTTATTAACATCGAAATGTTTCAGGACCGGTGTGGTCGCCATCTTCGCCTTTAACATTCCAAAGGCCACCATCGCCCGGGTCATGTGATCGTCCGGGCCGGCCGCCTGTCGGGGCAAAAACGGGCGCCTTCTCATTGGACGAAATAGCTGACAAGGGCGGTATACCATTGGCTGATATTGCTGGCCCGGCTCGCGTCTACGCTTGCCTATCCTGCTCTCTCAGCTTGTGGTAATCCACCTCCCGTAATTCATATAAAACCGCCGCATAGACTGCGAAATCCTCGATGAACCGACTGTAATAATTCAGGCTGCCCAAAAAGGATTGCATAGCCTTTAGGGACCGCGGGAAAGGCAGATTACTCAAGGACTCCAAATCCTTCGGATTAGCTTCCAATCCGGCAATCGAAACCTGATGGACCAAATAGGTCACCTTAGTCTTTCCCCAGAAACTCTTAACCACACTAATCGAAAGGTTCCACTTTTCACACGTAATCATCAACTTCTCCACTTTGTCACACAGTAAATCCCAGGTAGTTGCCGTAACGAGAATGTCATCAGTGTAAGACCGCCGCCCCAGAACTGAAGGTTTTGGGTCGGGGTCCGGGTCACCTTCGGTGAACACATCTCCGACCAGAGCTGGATCTTGATCCGCCTTGATCTTGAAGTGTCCATACAGCGCGTTATCTATCAGCCGTTGATAAATCTGCGGGGCATTCTTCAGACCGAACGGCATCCGGTTCCACTCGAACAACCCGAAGGGCGTCACGAACGCAGAGATCTCCCGTGCACGATCGGTCATAGAGACCGCCCAGAATCCGCTAGCCATGTCCAATGAGCAATACCACAAAACTTTATCCAAATCCTCCAGCAGGTCGTTTATCAGCGGCATCGGGTAAATCATCAGCTTAGTCAGCTGGTTCACCAGCCGGTAGTCAATGCACAACCTTATATCCACCCCATTCTTCTTAATATTATTTACAATGGGCGAGGCCCATGGCGAGGTGGACGGCTGAATTATCTTGGTGGCCAGCAAACCCTTGATAAGCTCTGACAGCTTTTCCCGATACTGGGGGGCGACTCTTCGGCATCTTTGTGCAACCGGCTTGGCGTTTCCCACATCAATGTCGCATACCGCCCCGTGGGCGGCCGGAGGAAGTGCGTTTCCTGGTCCGATCAGCAGATGCTTCCGTTTCCATATGATATCCTTCAGCCTGCTGATCTCTTCCGGGGTGTTCACATCCGGGTCTCCCACTTGCTGATCGTCAATTGTAACCACCGGGGGGCAGGGGGTTACCTCAGGTAACACCGCCATCTGATCCTCCATGCCTTCAACATATAGCTCGCCCCCTTCATGAATACAGACTTGGCCAGCTTCGACTAATTCCGGATCCGGGTCAGCCGAATCGGTCGATCCGCCTTCGGCTATTTCCGAATTCTGCTCGGCCGGCTGGGCTGATCCGCCTTCGGCTATTTCCGAATTTTGATCACCCGGCTGGGTCGATCCGCCTTCGGCTATTTCCGAATTCTGCTCGGCCGGCTGGGCCGATCCGCCTTCGGCTATCTGATCGGCCGGCTGGGTCGATCCGCCATCATCTCGTTCATCAAACCATCCGGCATCGGGGTTGACCGCAGTAACTCTGCTTTGTCCTTTCTCCTGATTCTGACGTTCGTCCGTCTTCCTCTGAGTGGGCAAAACCAGTTCAGCGATCGGGGCATAGTCTCGGCCAATACGTTCAGCCGGATCCGGCGACG
>MIQA02010803.1:0-12629 GCA_001887855.2 Sclerospora graminicola | reverse complement strand
ATGTGAATAACGGAAATTTCACACCACCAAGGCAAATTCCCACTGCGCGGGAAATGAAGCTGCAGATCAAGGAATTTACAGGAGTCGAAGTGCACAAGGGGCTTAGATCGAATTTTAAAGAATGGGGTTTGCGGTTTATGCGGCAGATACCCATGGCAGAGAGTGCCAGCGGCTTTCCCTGGAACGAGGATGTGAAAGTAGATGTCTTAGGACACTACTTGGGCGGAACCGCCGAAAAATATTTCCATAAACAAGTCGGGACGTGGTGGGATATTAACCCGTCCCTGTGGTATATTTTAAATCAAATGCTTGAGGCATTTAAGACTAGCATATCTACGGCGCAAGGAATGAAGTTACTTACCGCCAAGAAGGACCCTAGACGGACGTGGTCCGAACACTTACTCTACCTGGTCGCAGTAAGCGAGGCGTCAGGGTGCAAGGAAGAATTAATCTTTGTAAGTGTGCTGAAATATTCCGCGCCTGAACTACGCGGAGTACTGTCGGCCAGGTACAACCCTTTGCGGATGGACCACCTGAAACATGCGGAAGAACTCGTGCAGTTTGCACAGTGGCTGGAGCAAGATACAAATAGCAAGGCGACGAGTCGTGACGTGGTAAACCAAGTGCAGCACAGGGAGATCAAGAAATGCTTTAAGCGTGAAAAGCCCGGACATATTGCGTGAAACTGCAGGTCGGGAAACAAGGTAAAAGAAGGCAAGGAGCGAGGGATAAAGTTCACGCTGTGTGTTCGAGATCAGGCAAAAGAAGTGGACTAGAAATGGATTCTCGACAGCGGAGCCAGTCGACACCTGATTCGAGATAAAGGCGCGCTCGAAAACGTGAAAGAATGTAATCTTGAATGCGTACTACCGGACCAAAATATTTTGCGGTTGTCGCTTAAGGGATCAGTGGTCTTAAACGTGAAAGCGAATGGAGTGGCACAGCAAGTATAACTCACCGACGTGTATTACGCTGAGAACCTGGCAAAAAATATCATTTCGTATGGAAAACTGGAAGAAACAGGTTTTATACTTAGTTATAATGGAAACAACAGGTCTCTGATAGAGAAGAAGAGTGGAGAAATTGTCTTCGACGTGGAGCGCAGACACGACGTACTGGTGATTGACACTTCAAGAGGCGAGAAAAACAAGTTGATGACGTAATTCTCTCGGCGGTGGAAGAGCCATTAAATGACGTACACGAAGGGTTCTTGATGCACTTTCACACCCGTCTCGGACACCTAAACTTCGACACGACAGAAAAAGTGGCAAGGGACCCTAATTCACGGATTAAACTCACTGACAATGTGAGGCGCAATTGTTTCACCTGTGCTGAAGGTAAACAATCAAGGAATGCGCAGCAAAAACGAGACAGTGGACAAAACCGCCTATCGATCGAATAGGCGGAGTAATATGCAGCGACTTGAAGGGGCCAATGACGCCAAAGGATCGGCGCGGAAATAGATACTTGGTCAATTTCGTGGACCATAAATCCAATTACTGTCGCGTGTTCGTCGCTAAAACCAAAGACCAAGCGGCGAAAATGTTCGAGCACTTCTTGTGTATTTCGAAAAAAGGTTGGGTTGTCGAATACACCTGCTTCGAACGGACGGCGGTGCAGAATACAGGAACGTCGACCTATTCTGTAAGAAAACCGGTGTGAAACGTCAAGTCAGTATGGCGGGAAATCAAGCGTCTAATGGAAAGGCCGAGCGAATGCACTGGACAGTCTTAAATATGACGGAGATGCATGATATTTGCATGCGGTCTACCCCTGCATTTTTGGGGAGACGCGGTGGAGTACTCGGCGTACAATTCTAAATCGCAGCCCTACGAGGGCAAACACAAAAATGGCGTCGCCCATGGAAATTTTGACGGGCATATCGCAGAATGTTGGAGATATCGTTGCCTTCGAAAGCCCGTGTACGGTTTTTTGCGATCCAAGGAAGAATTCGCTGCAACCGAGGGCAAAAAGCAGGGATAATAATTGGAAAATCCGACGAAACCAAAGGTTACCGCGTGTATCTTCCGAAGGAAAGGACTCGTGAGCGTGACACAGCACGTAAGGAACATCGAAAATGCTGAATCCGATCCAAAACGAGCAATTCAGGAGGACACAAGGAATGCAACAAGAGACAAACTAATGAGGCGAATGATTGCGAAGAAAAACGGGAAGGAAGCAAGAATCGAAGAAGGCGTAGAAGAATGCTGCGGAATCAGGCGGAAGGATGGTGACAAGAAAAACTTCACAAGATCAAGTCAACCTGGTTTTTTGCAAGGATCCAAAGAGCTACAAGGAGGCGTTAAACTGCAAGGAAGCAAAACATTGGATAAAAGCGATGGCAGAAGAGATACAGGCACTTGAGCAAAACGAGACATGGAAAATCGTCAGAAGGGAGCCTGGTGTGAAACCACTGCACTCAAAATGGGTGTTTAAACAAAATTGAATCACGACGGAAACATTGAACGTTATAAAGCCCGGTTGGTTGCGTGTGGGAACAAACAGGCATACGGAGCGAACTATTACGAAACCTTCTCTGCAGTAATGGACATAACGACAAGCAGAATAATTCTGGCGATGTCGATAATTTGGGAAGTAACCGCTAAGCACGGCGACGTGCCAAACGCCTATTATGTAAAAGCGCCTACGGTAAAGGATATGAGCATATATCTCGAAATACCAGTGGGAATGGAAATTTCGCAAGAAATTCTAGATAAAAAGGAAGCAAAGGAAAAGAAGGAGCTGCTGCTCAAATTGGAGAAGAGTCTTTACGGGTTGAAGCAGGCGGGACGGCTCTGGAACAAATTACTGTATGAATCCATAACGAAGCATGGATACGCGCAGTGCCTAACGGATTCGTGCCTGTACGTGAGACGAGATGATGAAGGAATCACTTTGGTTGGAGTATACGTAGACGATCTGCTAATCACGGCAACGGATGACTCTCGAGTGGAAGCGTTTTTTGACGAACTGAGTGAATTACAATTAAAAAAAATTAGGACCGGTCTCGAAGTTTCTCGGCATAAGGGTGGATTGAGACTCGGTTGGATGCAAACTGGATCAGAGGCAAAATATTGACGAACTGATCGCCAAGATGGGCCTGGAAGACTGTAACTCTGTTCGTGCACCAACTGATGAAACCGAAGGTGTAGAACACGAAGACCAGACACCATTACTAAAGTCGGGACCCGAACCGACCATTGCGGACTTTCAGTCCCTAGCTGGGAGTTTATTGTGGATCGCAAGATGCACCAGGCCGGACATCATGTTTGCGGTGCATCGCATGACCCGTGCCACCCACGCGTCTACTGTGCATCACTGGAAACTAGCGAAGAGAGTGGTGAAATACCTTAAAGGTGCAGCTGGTTTGAAACTCACTATGGTAAAAGACACTGCGGCTGAAAAAGATTTGTTTTCACTAAGGTGCTACAGCGATGCTGACTACGCAGGAGACAAGATCGATAGGAAATCTGTTACGGGTGGACTGCTAAGATGTAATGGAATGATAATCGCTTGGATGTGTAAAAAGCAGGGTGGAATTTCGTTATCGACCATGGAAGCCGAATTCACTGCAAGTTCAATGGTAATTCAAGTGGTCTTAGGAATTAAGGAGCTGCTCAAAGAAATGGGACTAAAGGTAAAGGTGCCCGTGGAATTGCTCATGGACAATCAGGCGGCAATTAAACAATTGCAAAACGAGGAAAGCAGCGCACGAGCGAAGCACATCGACATACGTTTGAAGTTTGTGAAGAGTCATGTGAAAGAGGGCATTATCAAATCAAGTTATGTCGAGGCGAGAAAAATGCAAGGGGATATATTAACGAAGGGATTAAGCGCAGCGAAGCTAGAGCTACGAAACATGGTTGGATTGGTTCCGTAAGTGACGGGCGCGCGCCGAGAGGGAGTGTTGGAAGTTGAAGTTGTCGACTGAAGTGTGAGTTGTGTTTCTAATTTTAGCATTTCTATTACACTTTAGAAATAGGTACATTTGTAACAAACACGCTAATGCGGGCAGTTGTGAAACTACTTTGGCGGCGCACGATCGCATAGGAACCATATGTAATAATGCATGATAATATATTTTAGTTTTGATTTTACTTTCATCTGTTCTAGCGCGTTCGTACCTTCGGTTGCTTTGCGGTTAAATTTGAACAGAAATTATTCCGGAATCGTCAGAGTCAGCGGGGGCCGAGGAAGCAGGACCTGAGTCAGTGATGGATCCTGGAACAGACGGGGTGGGCGAAGGACCGATATCAGAACCGGTTATACCGGTGTTGGAGCCCAAGGTAATTTAACCTAACTCATCAGGAATATCGGTAAAGCCGGTGGTCTCACCTGAGGTGGGTGACACAAAACCGACATTAAACATTTTTTTTAAATCCAGAATAACAATCAAGTGTAACCCAGGTGAGTCACGGCTCAGCATGGTGGGACAAGCTGAGTCCCAGGACCCCAAGACCTTAGCACAAGGGCTTTACACTGCGCTCAGTCAAGCATCGACCACCAAGCCGAGAACACAGGCCTGGTTAGACATCACGCAGGAACGTTTTAAGGCAATATATATGTAAAGGCACGGGGTCCAGTGTCGAGACTATCAGAAGTGGCAAAACGTCTTCCAACACTGAAGGCATCGGAGGTAGAACGACTTTTGGATTTTTTTTTACTTCTCGTGGTGGATGAAAAGAAGGGCTGGACAGAGTGGCGTCAGCAGGTATTCGGATCGGCATTACTGGCCCAAAGATCACCGCAGTCTTTCAAAGGAATTTTTTGGGAAGCGATAGGGCAAGAGAAAACTAAGAAAGCGGAGGTACTGCCAGTTTCGTTACAGGGATGGGCGAATAAGGTAGCTGACCAGTGGTTGCGCAATCGGAAGACAAACTATTGAAGAAGACTTTCCTATTCAAGACAGAAATATATGCGCCTGACGAAATTCTCTGTCTACGTGTAGTGTGTGAAAAACAGTATGGGAAGTTTGCACCGATGATGGTACGAGAAGGCAGTGCAGACGAATGGAGAATAGTTCAGGGACTCGTAGAAGGAACGATAATTGCGAAACAATTACCGCAATTCTTAAAGAGGATTATGAAAATTGATGAACAAGTCCGACTAGTGCAGACGATAAGGGCACAAGTGGAAGGATGCTTGGTTATGGACTTAAAGGGAGAGAGTCCTATTAAAGAAGCTTTCTTGAGCACCAAGAGTATTCAAGAAAGCATCGCAACGGCGGTGGCTACTCGAGGTTCTGGCAGTGTCGCATTATGGAGAATGGTGGCGCAGGCCAAGAATATAAGTTACGATAGTGGAAATCATTCCTTATATTTCCATTTTTTTACGAGGGATATGGCTAAGAAGTTTGTGGGATTGAAAGTACCTTTTCATAGGTACGACCATTCCCTATATAATTTACATCAGGAGATGTCAACAGCTCTTGGTTCAGCCTGGGAGAACCAACTTGATAGTAATGGAGAAAAATTTGATCGCAAACGCTATAGTTCATGCGTGCTGAAAAATATTACGAGGTCAGTTGATCCACTCAAGCTGTCTGGATTTCTGTAAGAGCTACTTGGGATGGATTTTCAACTCGATGATCTGGATAAGAGTGGACCATTCTCCGATACGTCAACGTTATGGGAGCTGATTGTCGAGTAAGTTGCATGTCCTACGGCGCTGTTAGATATTCGACGCATATATTGGGGCCAAACGATGTTGGTCGTCGAGCACCTATCCATGACTGGACGGAAACAGTGTCTTAGATGTGGGGACATGGGACATCCAATGCGGAAGTGTGTTAAACCGCTAGCAGAATTACTGAAGCCGAACTGTATTGAAGTTAAATTGGATGACTTAAAACAATATGCGTCTCAAGAAACAACGTTCCGCAGCATGGACGAGCCACGAGCACAGGTAGATGCAGCACGGGAAAACCAACGGCGGACAAACACATTGGCGGAAGACCTAGAGGAAAAAGGAACCTCGGTAACCAAAGACGAAGAACATACGAAAGTAACATGTGTAACCCCATCCAAACGGTCCGAGATAGAAGGCAAGCGGGAAAAGGGGTATCCACGGCAGATAGCCAGGCAAGATTACTTAGACAGCCAGTCACGTCTGAATGGATCACCGTAAAGCGGAACAAAGGGAGAAATGGTGCAGGTCAGCCGGGTGAAAAGGAGACAGAGGACAGGAATTTTACGAAAGTGGAATCCAGTCTCAAAGCGGACATCGAGAATTTTCGACAGGGAGAAGTCCGAAGAATCAGTGGACAACAAGGCAATCAGGTGTCTAGGGACGCAGTGGACACCAAGGAACCAGTATCCAAGAAAAAAAGGATCGCCAGGTTCAGCAGAAAGAGAGAGAGCAGAAAGCTTTAATTCTTCAAAAACAAGCAAGCGCATTGCTGATGCAAGAAGGGAAAGTGAAAACATTCATTACTGCGGTAATGAAACAAGCGGAACAGGAGGAAGGTTTGATCCAGCCATCGGGCCGATGGATGTGGGGGATATAACACAATTGGATCTTACCCCTATACCGAAGGTAATTCAATCATTGGGACTCATACCGACACCGACCCCAGCGACAGGTAATTGTCAAGTCTATGCTGTCAGTCAGGCATTGACTTGTTCACAGAAATTACGTGATAATGTCGAGTTATTGGAATCGATGACCAAGCAACTGAAGGAAGGATGTTTGGTCAGAGCACTTCTGGATTTTGACGTTAAGTTTCTACCCGGAACGAGGAAATCTACGCTGATCGAATTAGGTCGAGCGAATCATAGGATCACGCCTAAGGAATTCAGACGGCTATTCCAGGAATATCTATTAGAGTTTGCTGAAAGTAGCTCCAAGATTCGAGTAAATATTCCACGTACTAAGTGGGGAAGCACAGACACATTAAAAACACTGAGTACGTTACACCAACGGGACATTTATGTACTCAGTCACCCGCCAGGGACAACACTACCGGGACTGTTCCACCTGACCCCAGAAACAAGGACTGTACGAGGGAAAACGTATTAGATGAGCGGGGAATAGCCGATAACAGTCAGTGTTTTTTTACGAACGGATGAGAGCCTTTCTCAAGGCTGGGATGACGGAGTATCAGGAGAGTCAACGTCCACTGATACTTGAATATAGCGGACAACATTACTCAGCCATATTGAGTGGAACCAGGTGTCGACTCTCGGAGGATATTAATATGGACGACAACAGTGAAGACGAGGATTATGATGATGACAGCCCGAACGAAGGAAACATGGCACAACACGGTGAGGATGGATAACGACGGGAAGATGACCCTTACCAACAGGAACAGACTGTGGAACATAACAAGTGCGCTGGATCGCAATCGACTGCATCGTCACAAGAGCGAGCACTGAGTGATGATGAATCGAAGACCAGTTACGGAAATCCCCATGGGTTCCCGAGGATTGGGATGGAAATTTTGACGATCTTTTACACCAGTTAGATGGACCGACTATACACCATGGTTTGAAGTGTGAGATTATCCAGATAATAATGACGAAAGACCCGAGAATGTGTGAATTATTGCACGTTTTATCGGATACAGTCACTAAGTTGTCGTTACCGGAGCAAGGGCGTTTACTTCAGGCTGATTTATCAGACCAGGACACATGTACTAGATTTCTACAGCAGTATCAAATTTCAAAACCGATACTACAACAATGGTACGAACGCGTCTGGTGGGAAAATCAACCAGAACCGGAGCAATTATAGATATCAGATAGCGCAGCATCTGACTCGGACTATAAAGAATCTGATAACCCAGGAAGCTCGCAAGATACAATCGATTCTGGAAGTGGTGACAGTCCGACGTCGAAACTAATTTGCCGCGGAGATGACGAAGGGGAGGAGGCTGAATCGATGAATACTGTACCAGTACAACGGGAATTACTTGATGAAATGATGACGTGCGAATCAGAACCGAATATTATGACCATGACTTGGGATGACTTTAAGACGGCCTGGTATCAACTACTGCTACATTGGGAAGAACAAATAGGAATTCCGTTTCCATTGGTGAGTTCAACAAAGACTCTTTGGATCAAGGCGGCACATCTGGAAGCTAACCGTCTACTGCACTTACTCAAAGCGGTACCAGGATCGTATTATATACTGGATAGTGTACATGGAAGTTTACTAGTTGAATTGACCAAAAAATGGAGAGAACAATGTTGGCTTGTTGTTGTAGAGGCCGGGATAAGAGAGGGCCTGTTCGATATTTCGGGTTAATGGTTTCTCGAGTGGGAACAACGGTTTAACGTGATGAAAAGTTCAGCACAGAAAACGGCGATAATTAACAGTTTGCAGAAATGGTCACGGCTTAAGAAGATTCATTTCGGTGAAAATACAGTGTTGAAGTTATTGGCTCCGGGACAGGTGCCGCTTCTCGCGGAAATGCTCCTCAGTGCCCATCTGTTTGCGGAACAGTTAGTCGCAATGATAGGGGAAATTATCAGCCAGCGGATACGATATTATGTCTATTACAGAGACATCTCCAAGTATTGGAAACGTGCAAAGATTATGCAGCACAGATGGATGCGATTGAGAAGGGAGTGACAGGAGCTTGGAAATATCTTTTCACTTTCATGCACTCGGAAGGTATCATACAATTAGTGGGGAAAAGTGAAGTAAAGGCTATTGAACAGGACCAGGATGGTCCGTGTCGTTACTGAGGGCACTGCGGTAGGACCAACATCGACTCCAACGTATTATAACATGAAAACTTTAGATATATTCACGAAACATCGACTTCTCAAAGATCTAGAATAAACACCGTTAATGGAGTCTGAATCGTCGAACCCACAAAGGTTGACAAACATCTTTCTCAGTCAAAATGTCCGGGGATTTGCTAAGAAAGACATGGATACCTGGTTCAACTCATGGAGATGGGGTAGTTCACTTTATGTGGTACACATAATCCTACTTCAAGAAACACACATTGTGTCAAATGCGGAACGGGACGAAGTATCAAGGAAATGGGCATCTCTATGGGGAAACCAAGGACCTAATAAGATGCAATCGTACTGGAGTGTGCATACTAACAAACAAGGAGGTGTGGCGATCGTGGTGAACCCGGTCATAGCGGATCAAGTTGTTCCTTGGCAGCAAGCGCTTTGGTCAAATCGTTTATTTGTTGTGAAGTGGAATGACACTTTATTAATAAATTTGTATGGTCCGTCTAGTGATTTCAAGAGCCGAGAGTTTTTTTTTAGCTTTACGAACAATGTTTGAGCGGAAACCCAAAAATTGTTTTCTGGGGGGAGACTTCAACTGTGTCGGTTCACCGACTCTTGATCGGCTTGGTAGAACGCGTTCAATGAGACCAGAAAGTAATGCGTTGGCGAGACTTTTAAAAGACTGGCAATTATGGGATGCGCGACTTCTGATGATGCCTGCTATAGACGAGATCTCAATCGACTCATCGGACCATTATACCTATTGGCGGGGTAACCAAGCAAGTAGGATCGATCGGTTTCATGTTTCGAAAATTGGAAAAACGTGGTAGTCTGGGTGGCCGTTGAGGCACCACCGGTTTACTCCGATCATAATCAGGTATATCTGTGTCTGAAGGATCCGAGTGTGTCACGGAGCAAATAGTGAATAGGCGCATGCAATAACCCTTTTCGAGTTCAATCCAGGACCAAATTCATTCACTGATATTGGAACGCCTAACGAAGTATATCAGTCTCACAAAAGATGATACCAGCTGGGATACGAGAGTAGATGCGTGTCGGGATATTATTTTTCAAGTAGCAAAAAGTGGCCAGACGCCGGATCTGACGCCTGTATCATCTTCAACGTACTGTGAGGGACAATGCGAAATCCAGGAAGCATATCGTTTTAGCTCTCTCGGGGGTCTTACATAAGAAAGATCATTCAGACGGGGATTACGGTTACACCGATCAGCTTCAGATGTACGGTGGTTGTTCAAAAGAGCCTCAGTTTGGGAACATGACCAAACGGTTTCCAGAATAGACGCGACGTCGTGTCCTCCTTTCCCAGACTATCTGTCCATACCGGACAAATTCGCGACCACCTGGCGTCATGTTATGGGATATAGCCACCGAAAGGTACCAAGTGTCAATTTAATTGAGAGATTGACACAACTTATGAAGGTACCGGAACATAGGAAGGTGACGGAGGCTCAGAATTCCGCTCTCCTAGCAGAAATACATGAGTAGGATGTCTACTAGGCTATTAAATGTTTGGATAGACGAAAGGCAGCTGGCAAGATGGATTAGGAAATGATTTCTACAAAGATTTCGCGGATGTGTTAGTGGAACCCCTGACGAAGTTATTACATACTTTACTGGAGGGAGGAAAACCACCTCGGTCCTTTTTGAAGGAGGTGGTGATCCCATTACGGAAGACAGGGGACTCGAGCAATGTCCTCGATTATCGTCTTATCTCCTTACTGACAACCGGTTACAAACTTTTCGCGAAAATACTGGCAAGGAGGTTACAATCTTTCTTGGGGCAATTAATAGGAGAAACTCAGCAGGGCTTTGTCTCTGGTCGCCGCATGGATAAGGCCGTTATAATGATGAAATCAACCTTGGCAACATATCGGTCAAAACAGAAAGAGTCAGCGGCTAAGAGTGCTGGAAGTCTATTTTTGGACTTTAGTAAAGCCTATGATACAGTTGATACAAAATATTTGTTGACGGTCTTACACATATTTGGTTTTTCGGGACATTTTGTGGATTTGATGAGTCGTATACATTCTGGAACGACGGCGGAATTTCTGGTAAACAATAAATTTTCGGAACCGCTCCATGTTAAATCCGGAATGAGACAAGGGTGTTCCCTTTTTTTTATTTTAGCAGTCGAACCACTTGCTTTAGCCTTACTTCAGGAGGAGAAGATGGCGGGGATTCAACCTTTAAAATATGACAGTTCCATACAATATCGTTTTTCTGTCTTCGTGGACGATTCCACGATCTTTGTCCAACACGCGGAACAGGTGCCAATCGCCCTGGATGTGATACGTCGGTTTGGAGATCTTTCGAGTTTACAGGTTCAGCCAGCCAAAAGTAAATTCGTATTTTTAAATACGAAGTACGTACCAGAAAAGTGGTACACTATACCGATTTTAACGGAAGGAAAAACTATCCGATATCTTGGATATTTCTTTGGGTGGGTAACTTTACCAACAGTTAGCTGGGCACTACGAATTAGAAGTGTACAGAGGAGGTTAGCAGCGGCGACAGAATGCGGTACAGCTTTCATGGAACGAGTCCAAATAATTTAATGTCATCGCGATACCCTCCATCCTGTTTACAGCGCGGATGTTTGAAACCCCAGCAGAAGTGATGCGAGAGCTAGTCAATATTTAGAAAGCATTTTTGTGGCACAATAGCACGGCGAGTGAGGGGGCGACATAAGATTTCGCCGACGTTATTCTTCACCCCATAAGCAGCCGGGGGAGTAGGTCTTATATCTATTCCAGACCATATAACGATACAACGACTCAAGCTAGCATGTCAGTGGGTAATTGCAGCGAGGGATAGTTTTCAGGAGGCATGGCTGGATTTGGCAGGTATAGGAGCAGATATTTCTTCAGGGCGTTAACTAACTCCAACGAAGGGTTACACAGGTCGCCAAGCAGGTAGATTAGTAGAGCCAGGAGCGACTAAAACAGTAGCGAGAGCAGTGATGGAATGGCTTGGGCCAATGCAGCGTGATCTGGAGACGTTAGAAGGCTATACCCGGGAGGTGTTACCTCAGGTGATCAGTTCAATGGAATCACGATTGGGGATGAAAGGGTTGGGATTAAAACCGAAGGACGAGTTAGCGATACTAGTGGACATTGATTCCTATCCATATCACGACCTACTCCCCACCTCAACTATCCCCTTTTGGGGGACATGTGGTTGGTCATCAAAATCCATGGATCCGGGAGGAGAAAGCATCGATGTTACTTTCGAAGAAATATGATCGTATTCCACCGGTATCTATCCGCGAATTACGAATACTCCGACTAACGAGGAATACTTTTATGTGGCAGGTGCAAGGGGTTGACGGGAATTCTCATACCTGCGCAAAATCGGTCGCTGGTTAAGCTCAATCATAGTGGCGTCCCCAAGAGTGGAAATAGGTCATTATATTGGTGAACGACCGCCGATGCAGTGGACCAGCTTGTCTGGAGATGTTTACATGGGATGTTGTTGCACCAGGTAAAGTCCAAGGACGAGGGCCGCGAGCAGGTGAACACGGTCGGTTGGAACAGAAAGCAGATGGAATTATTTGGGAGATAGTATCCAGTGAGCAAGGGGCAACGGGTGAGAATTCGGGATATTAGGGGAGTTGGTAGTTTTACACCCTCACCCAGATATCCATCTCATTGGTTGGTCAATGGAGAACAAAACACCGATAAGGAGGATATGGTCTAAATTTCGCCGATCATTTCGGAAGATGTACTTCCAAGGAGTGGCGCCACAATTGAAACCTATTTTAGCGAAGTGGAAAAATCGCGGTGGTTCGAGTCGTTGGTCGAATGATTTACAAGATGTTGAACCCAATCAGGTATGGGATCATAATAATATGTTGACTAACTATCAGGTTTGGGTGCAATGCCGAGTAATTACAATGCAATTGAATACCTTTTA
>MIQA02010799.1:0-11209 GCA_001887855.2 Sclerospora graminicola | reverse complement strand
GTCCTACTCAATTGCACGCTTCCTCACTGCAATTCTTACAGTGTAAGCCAGTAACAGCTAACCTGTTACACCTGGTAGCACTTTGTGGTCCGTCTGAACGAGCACAGTTGACGCGTTCCGGTAGTTAACTAGCGAAACGATCGGTTTAAGAGCCGCTCAGCTGTCATGGCGACGGCCAGCGATCGTGAGCGTGAGCGACAGCTCGCGCATGACTTAGTTAGGGAATACTTCCCTAACTGGTCACAGGGAACCTTGACCACTGTGATAGAGATGATCCGGACCATAGGGCCCGAGATCATCTCCCTCCTCCGAGGTAAAATCCCAGAGGAAGCCTTGGATACGGTTTCCCGTTTCAAGAGGATGTATGTCGATCCTCAGGTGCGCTCCGCAATGTTACGGTCGCAACCTACAACGCCCACAGCTAGTGCGAGCGTTGAAGTGGTAAAGGCGCGGATTCCGCCCTTTACTGGCGAAGGGGGTGAACCCCTTCGTAGGTGGTTCGCAGAGGTGGAAGATGCCCTCTCTGCGCGAAAGATTGTGGACCCGCGTTCACAAGCTTATTTCGCCACCACATGCCTAGGCGGTCGCGTCAGGGCATGGGCGATGAGCCGCAGATCCACTGATGGATCTGCGTTCCTGACGTATCAGGATTTAAAAGCTGAGCTGAAGCTCAACTTCGAAGCTCCAGAAATGGAGCTTAGTTGCCGCGAAGAGTTCATGGAACACAAGCAGGGCAAGCTGAGCCTACATGCGTACGCTCAGAAAATACAATATTTGTTATCAAATATTGTATACGAGCCGGTGCCCCCTGCCATGCAGGTCACCGCCTTCATGAAGGGACTGAATGACGGTCCCATCAAACAGAGTCTTTATCGGGTTCCCCCAAAGACTCTGAGGGATGCTATAGACCAAAGCATCCGAGAGGAATTCAGCATGCGTTCAGCGTCAACGCATGCTGGGGTTAGTCGAAGGGCTCAACAGCCTTTCGACTTTAACATGCCGCCGGTGCAGCATTTTAATAATTTCTCGAACAGACGAAGTTCACACTTCGTCTAGAGACACCAAAACCCGCGCCAGAGCGCGGGCGGAGGAGGTCCAGAACCGATGGACCTATCGGTTGCAGTTGCCTCGACACCGAGGCAACCGAAAAACAAGAAGTTTCTTCGCTGCAATAGATGCGCGAAGATGGGCCATTACGCCCATGAATGCATGGCGCCGCGGCCGGCGCCACGCAGACAGCGGACTGGACAGTCCGCTGGTAAGCGACATCAACAGGGGCAACCCTCTGTTGATGCAAAAACGTCAACAAACAGTAGGGGCGGGGCGCCCTACTGGACGGGTTATCTCACATGCCGACATCGGGCATGTGAGGATAATAGCCCCAGACGGGACTATGTCCTGTCAACATGTGCAGGGTGAAGAGAAACCTCTCATCACCCTGGAGGTTAAGCCGCATGGAAACGATGTTCCCATGCGTGCTCTGTTTGACACAGGAGCGTCAAACAATTTCGTTAGAACTGAGGTTCTAACGTCGTTGAACTTCGTGGAGATTCAATCTCCACGAAGCATGTTGTCAGTCCGGTTGGCAACAGGTGCAACCGTGACTATACCAAAGCGTGTGATTCGCACACGCTTCGAGTTAGACGAACTGTCGTTCGAGGACGAATACATCGTCCTCGATCTTGACGACAAGTTCGATGTTATCTTGGGCATCCCTTGGATGTCCAAGCATCAACCAACGATCAACTGGGTTAACCTGTCGATCGACTGCGGCGGTCTCACAGGATCTGATCACCCTGTGAGTAATCCGGCTGTATCTAACGATACAACCGCAGAGTCAGACAGTCTGGTGGGTAGCGATGGCACCACCAGGTCTGATCCGACTAGTTCAGCGGATGGTACACCCGCTGATCAAAGTCCAGAGGGACTTACACACGCAACGAACGAGTCGTTGCGTGTCAGTAATGTGTGCAACACGGGTGCAAAGCACTCCCGTGTTGAAGTTACTACTACGACCGATGACGGTCGTGGTATAGAGAATATACACACGGTGGGAAACACCCACCGTGAAAATAATGAAACCGTCACGGAAGTAAATGACTTCCGTGTCGAAAATGAAGAACTCACGACTGAGAGCAGTCGTGAGTGAATGAGCACCATGGTAGACAGTGGTCACCATGAAGAGAATGCCTTATGCACGCGTGATAATCACCGTGCAACAGATCAGGCAACAGATCAGACGAGTGCGTCTGATCTCGCAGCTGTGTCCGTCGAGACGATCAACGTCTTGACACAGACAGAGACTGGATTAGCTACCCAGTCTCTCACACTTGACAACCCTCCGAACTTAAGTTCAGAGGTAATGGCCCTTCCAGCCTTGAGCTGGAAGAAGTTCGTAAAGAACTTGCGCAATGATCAGATCGAACAGATCTGCGTCATTGTCGCATCTGATGAGGTTGTGGATATTTGTGAAGGAATATCCACTTTGCAATTAGAAGGCATTGGGAACGAACTCGTTCCCGACGAGCAAACCAAAGTCCAGCGCTTTGAAGCGCAGAGCTGGGAGTCGCTTAAGGCGACTTCTCCGTACTACGAGGTACTTTGGGAATACGCTGACATATTCCCAGAAGAAGTACCTTGTGAGCTCCCTAAAGATAAGGGAACTAGGCACGAAGTACTGTGTCACGCGGCAATGGCCATTGCCGCGTGACCAAGTCAAAGCAATCGACGAGTTCTTTGAAACTCGTCGTAAGGCGGGACATGTGCGGGAGTCTACCTCACCGCACTCCAGTCCCACCTTTTGTGTGAAGAAATCCACCGGTGGGTGGAGAATCGTTCATGCTTTTAATAAGCTGAACGCAGCCACGGTACCGGCGCAGACGCCGATACCGCGGAAAGATGTCATCATTGATGGCATGAGCGGGAGCACCGTTTTCAGTGCTCTCGACTTGAGGGATGGTTTCTACCAAATCCTTATGCGTGAGAAGGATATCCCTCTCACGGCTGTAAGCACCCCAAGCGGTATGCTTTGGGAGTGGCTTGTAATGCCGCAGGGGCTTCGAAATGCCCCTGCCACCTTCAATAGATGCGTGACGCATCTATTGCGTCCGGTGCGAGAATTCGCACCGAGCTATTTTGACGACGTGTTCATCCATAGTAAGGCTGAACATGGTAAGACTGATGTAGATGTTCATAAAGAACATCTACGTCAGGTGTTAGAGCTTCTGCGCAAGCACAAGCTCTATGCAAACTTGAAGAAGTGCACCTTTGGTGCACCTGAGATACCCGTTCTTGGCTGCTTTGTAGGCAAGAATGGAGTGCGCCCCGATCCAGAAAAGATCAGGGTGATCGTTGAATGGCCTACGCCAAACAACGTCAAGGAACTTCGAAAGTTCCTTGGGTTGGCGACGTACTTGCACAAATATTCGTGCAATTATGCCGGTCTTATTCGACCTCTTTCTCAGTTACTTAAGAAAGATGTCGAATGGCACTGGTATACCCAGTGCCAAGATGCATTTGATGCAGTCAAGCTTAGCTTGACTGAAGCTCCCGTCTTGGCAATAGTCGATAACGAGTGACCGTTTCACGTCGTTTGCGACGCGAGCGATTTCGCCATCGGCTGTGCCTTGATGCAGCGCGCTCACGATGATCGTGATCGCGTGATTTTTTATCAATCGCGTCAGTTGCGCCCAGCCGAGCGCAACTATCCAGTGCATGACAAGGAACTCCTTGCCATGAAGTATGCACTGGCAATGTTTCGGATCTATCTCTTAGGAGATAGACCGTTTGTAGTTTACACGGGCCATGCGTCGTTCCGCACGGCCGTGAATTCACCACACATCTCTCAAAGAATGGCATGTTTGCTGTCATTCTTTGCTGAATACAACTTCACGGTTGAGTATAAACCGGGAAAGTTGAACGTGATAGCGGATGCGCTATCACGACGCCCCGATTACGAGACGAAAGCGTCTGTAACGGAGGCAACCAGTGCAAACGCAATACGTTGCACTGCTCTGTCGTCGTCACTCGTACGACAGGTACGACAAGCGTACGAAACAGACGAGGAAACTCGTCTGCTGATTGATTACCTAAGTGATCAATCTGATCGGAAGCGCAAGGAACTTCCAGAGTTCCTTCGCGCTTGCGTGCATCGTTATCGATTGCACGATGGTCTGTTGCTTTATAGCACAGACCAAGATGATGTAAGTCGCATCGTCGTTCCAAACGACGATGATCTCAAACATCAGATACTGTTTGAGTACCATGATGCACCGATTTCGGGGCATCAAGGTCGAGAGAAGACGTATGCTTCTCTCGCACGCGATTTCTACTGGCGTAACCAATATAAATGGGTACGTAAGTACGTCCGCGCTTGCGAGATATGCCAGCGCGTCAAGCCTGCGCACTCTGCGCAGGCTCCCCTCCAATCTCTGCCGGTTCCGACAGAGTGTTGAAAGTCCATTTCCATGGACTTTATCTTTGGTCTTCCGGCTGATCACAGTCGGAAGACAGGTATTGTGGTCTTTGTAGACCACTTCAGCAAGATGGTTCATCTTGCTGCAGTGTCAGCGAATGTCACCGCTGCGCAAACGGCGCGGATATTCGTTGACACGGTATTCCGTTTACACGGAATGCCGGAAAACATAATCTCGGATCGTGATCCGAGATTCACAGGACGTTTCTGGCAAGAAACGTTCTCTTTGTTGGGCACGCAGTTGAAGATGTCAACTGCGGACCATCCGGAAACGGATGGGCAAACCGAACGCTTTAACCGCGTTCTCGGAGACATGCTGCGTTCATACGCACATGCCTTCGAGCAGTGGAGTGACTATTTGCCACTCACCGAGTTTGCAATCAACAACTCAGTGCATGCTTATACAAAGCATACAACGTTCTACGTGAATGCCTAAAGGCATCCACGAACCCCAGCTTTACTTGACGGTACGCCAAATCTAACTGGGGGAGGGACCGCTCAACTTTTGAGTGAGTCGATGCGCAAGTTGCAGCCGCAACTTGCGATGAGACTGACGAGTCTTCTACTGTTAACACAGTAGAAACTCAAGCAGCTTCAGATACTGAAGCTGCTTACGCGAAATATGTGTCTGCAGCAATGGCTGCAGACGATGAAAACAACACATCTACTGCTAATAAAGCAGTAGATGAATTCGTAATACAGCGCCAAGCTGTAATACGCTATGTGAAAGATACTCTTGCTTTTGATAAGCAGAAGCAGAATGCAGACAGAAATGGAAGGAAAAATTTAAATTCCTTTCAAAACGGTGAATTAGTGTTGTTATCTACAACTAATTTGCCTACATATGCAATCAGCAACTTCCCTACACGGAAGTTATGTTCATTGGACCTTTCAAGGTCCAAAGCGTTAAGGGGAATGCCTATACACTAGACATTCCCACGGCCATGCTCCTTCACCCAGCGTTTTACGTTGGTAGGCTCAAGCCGTATCAATCGTCTACGTCTTCGGACGAGACGCATCCCCACGGCGAATGCCGTGCTTCTTCAAGTCTCCCAAGAGAGACTTGTAATCGGTCTCCAACCGATTATGCGAAGTCTAGAGAGTTTCCATCTCAAACTTTAGTCGATCAATCACGACCAGCAGAAGATCATCCTTCTGCTGCATTGCGAGATGAGCGCTCAATATGTCGCGAATCTCGTCGCGATGAGAACGATACCTCCTCATCGAGTGCGCCATATCGGCGCTCAGCCTGTTGCAATGCCTCTCGAGCTTGCGGAGCTGTGAGCCATGCTCCGCGACAACAACGCCGAGGGAATTGCCAACCCTGATTGATAATCAGGGAAATAAGCGGTATATTCTCGAGCGCTTGATAGCGA
Source organism: Sclerospora graminicola (assembly GCA_001887855.2). Lineage (NCBI taxonomy): Eukaryota > Oomycota > Peronosporomycetes > Peronosporales > Peronosporaceae > Sclerospora > Sclerospora graminicola. The sequence goes on along the minus strand of MIQA02010799.1, from coordinate 5,359 downwards.
AGCGCTCGGTTCCCTATTAGAAGGGGCAGCGTACCGAGTACCTGGTACGCTGGTTGGGGTATTCCCAAGCGTTTGACTCTTGGAAACCGATTGAGGTGCTAAGGGCGGATGCCCCTGATCTCCTCCGGGAGTTTGAGAAGGATACTTCTCCTCAAACCCGTAAGAAGCATCAACACTAGGTTTTTGATGCTGGTGGTACATCAACACTACGTGTTGATGGCTGCAAAGCATCAGCACTAGGTGCTGATGCATTAAGGGCATCAATGAGGCCCTTAACACTAGCGGGTACCGAGGTTACTCGGTACCCTCGTAGCTACTTTTCGGTAAGACAAGGAGCTCCCTTGGGACAACAAGGGCAAACCATGTGAGAAGGAACTCCGCAAGAAATTCCTTCTTTGATGCAGGTAAAATGGAAAACTCCTTTTTGCCTGAGCGTGAATGCTTTAAGTAGCGCTTGCGGTTTACGTGAATTTTATTCACGTACTCGTCGGGACCTTTGTTGTAGTTTTCAACAAAGGCATTCCAACTTTGGGTCAGGGCGTCCTTATCGTCCCTGTTCGCGACTCTTTTCGGTTCGTATAATAACGAGCCTGATAGAAACGGTCGATAAAGTACCGACGTCTATCGTCGGTACTTCGTTCAACGTTATGATTACGAAAGTATTCGCAATCATCAAGCGCGTTAATGTCAAATAACGGGTACAGACAATCGCGCTTGGTGTGCCCACCACTTTCGGGCACAAGCGTCCATGCTGGGGTCCAAAACCCCACTTTGTACGGAACGTGAGGTTCCGTACGACATGGTAAATCAGAAGCAGCGTAAGCCGCTTCTGCATGTTGTTTCTTGGCAGTTGTGCTCCACCTGCCACCTCAAAGTCGTCGTCGTCGTCGTCGCGACCAGGCGAGTGACGAGGTCCAGGAGGAGCTCTACGCTCCTCATGCCACCGTAAGATGGAATTGTCGCTGTCGTAATCGACAGTGTCAGAATCCACTTCGCCATCACTTAACGGTGAAGCAATTCTAGCGGGCTTACGCTCGCTAGACTCATTGCCAAGGACGGTGACGTCCTCGCCCTCTTCTTTGGAGTCAGACGACTCACCGAAGACGGAATTGGGATTCCTAGCCACCCGCCCTGCAGCAGGTGAAGGTGCGGAAGATGTTGCATTAGCGACATCTTCCCGCCCTCTTTTAGACACTGCTTCTGCAGCGTCTACTACGAGAGGCAATGGGTATCTCGGATTACTCTTCGACGCTACCTTAGCAGCGCCGGCATGCGATGTTGACACCTTTGCACGTGATGCAGAGGTAGAGACTGCGTTAGCAGTGTCGGTAGCCCCCTTAAGAGCGCCGCCGCGTTTCCCGACCATTAGTTCTTATGGTCGTTAATGGGAAATAACAAAGTATCGTTATGGCCAACAAGTGCCACCATTCGATTGGCCAATATTACCTTATATTATTGGCCAACCACCTTGAGTGGGGGGTGATGTAACGGGGTGCCATTACATAAGTGGTATTTAAGTTGAATAATCACAGTTCAATTTCAGACTTAATGTCTGAAATGCGAATATTGGATTATAAGTTATTATAATCCACCTTGAGATCAGATTCTGATACAATTATCGAGTCAAACAAGTGATCTAATGATAAAGATATCATTCAGACCAGCTTTATACTACATGTTTGTATGATCAGTTTAGATTAATTATAGTTATTAACTCTAAACCACTCATAATATATTCACTTTAAACGTACCTTCTTGTAGATACGTGGCCTTAAATATATTATTAATATATAATATAAGAGACTATTTGATTAATTAAATAATCTAGCTAAAGTTTGTCTTAAATAAACTAAAAAGGACCAAATTACATTTGGTCCTAACTAATTACACGCTTCCTCACTGCATCTTTACAGTGTAAGACAGTAACAGCTAGCCTGTCACTCTAAAGTATATCTTATTGACGATGGGTACATGACACCAAATTGCTTCAATTATAAGCGCGTCGCCTATAAGATATTTTCCTTATTTTTGAAAATCGGGTCTGAATTTTGGTTTGGTGGTTGGGATCTGACCCAACCACTCCACTGCGCCGGGTTCAAATCCCCCTCGGGGATGATTTGCAGCACGCGGTAAGAAGGGTTGCTTATTCTGTTTCGCAATGCTGCGATGACTCGAGGTTATGCAGATTTTTATTAAATAAGTACGTCATATTTTAATTTATATTTCTCAGTCTGTCATCTTTTCATCTAACCCTTTTATCTTCTGCGGCTCATTCTAGGTGCTCTTATGGAGAAAATTATCATCGATCGATGGTGGTCGTGTCGTCTGTGTGTTTGTCTCGTCTTTCGCGTGTGTCTTACTCTTTTTGTGTGGGTTTCACTGTTTGTGGCAGAGGGCAATGGACTAGGTCTAACCGTTTGTCAAAACTGCCCACGAGAGCCTCGAAACGCTGAAAGCCGTGCTCAGGTTCCAGTATATCAACATGTATGCCAGTGCCTTGAGTGAACCGTTTGTCGAGGCAATTTTTTCGTCATTTTTGGCCTGGTCCTTCCTACAGAAAAAAATGTTTTAACGAGAAAATGTTTTTTATTGCAGAATGCTATGAGCTGCCAATCGTAATCGTCACGGGATTAGATCGGAGTTTCTCCAATCCAACATGTAACCAGTTACGGTACCCTGCCATCGATTGTCTTAAGAAATCTGTACACACCCGTGTGGAGGTGATTTACAATCTCGATGGCTCCCTAAACTGTATTAATGGGAAATGCCATGCTGTGTTTGACCACTCTAAATCCAACTATCGTGGCCAAAGAAGTCTTTTTTTCGCAAAACACCAATTCAATTTCAGATTCCCGATAGAAACGTCATTTTGGGCATGGTTGAGAATAAAGTGTTTGTGGCAACATCAAAAACCAAGACAAAAAGATCGCGATATGAACGACTTTCAGTCTATTTTTGCTGGAAATCAGCTTGCACGTATGTTTTTCCAGAGCAAAAAGGTGTCAAGGACAAGTCGTTGACGCTCTTTTGTTATGGGTATGGGACGTGTACCCAGGGTGTGAGGGCTACATGCAATTGTACGACTGGGATTAAGCTCGAACATCCTTCTTGTCGTCGCATTGATGCTGAAAACGAACATTATAAGCGTATACACAAACGTAGGGGGGTGGGGATTCGTGCGACGATTGGACGGGAGACACAGACGTTGAATACTGGAGGAAACAGTTCGAATGTCCATGTCGAATGGAATGACGGTGGTGCTGATCGCTTCGGCTGGTATGACGCTCTTGGTGCTGGGGACGTGGCTAGCGAAGGAACATGCTCGACGTCGACTAGCTTTGAAGGTGTAGGTAGACCGGTACAGAAACCCAAAAGCATCGATGCAGTTGCCGTCACTAAAATAAAAATAATAACACTATAACACCATAAAGCTTCTCGCACTAAAACCCCAGGTGAACCTGGGGTTAATGACCTTCAAATACACTAAAGCCAACCTTCTTTTTTTCTCAAATATAAAATTTGCGCTCTTGTACCTTTAATGCTTGGTGGCGCACTACAATTTTTGAAAACAAATCTAGTGTGTACCACATGGAAATCTCATATGCCTCGAAACTGCTTCAAATATAGGAGCGTCGCCTTTAAGATATCGACGTCTATAAGATATACTTTAGAGTACACAGCCGTACTTCACTTGATTTACTGCTACTGGATTCGTAGGATCAGATCTCAGTATTATGTCACTGACATCATGTGAGTCCCCCGGTTTTACCGGTTTCCCCGTTGAATGTTCCATGTTTTTCATTAGAGTCCGCTATCGGTAATACCGGCTCAGGTACCGGTTCAACTGGTACTACCCCTGACTCTGGACCCTCATCCGACTCCGGGCCAGATACATCTGCCTCTGGCGAAGCTGGTGTTTCAGGATCAATTTTGTCTTAATAATAATAATAGTCAATTAGTTGGGTTTAACTATTGGCTACAATGTAAGATCTTATCCTGGAGACTAGAATCGGCTCAGGTTCGTTGGGGGGGCGACTGGTTGCAGACATCGAACATCGACTCGCTGACTGGAGCGGTGCTGGTAAGGTGTCGAACACGCACTGGATGCATATCTGCAGTCTCATCCCTTCTTCTCTTAACACAACGCTTCTACGTTCATGCGTCGTCGCCATTTCGAGTTGGGCCCGTGTTTGGACCCATAGAAAACTTAGGATTTCCGCCGGTGTCCGCTGCCACTGCTCGAAAATCATCTTGTTCCGAATTTGCCACAACCAAGTCGTCGCAATACTGCAGAAACCCCACCATAGCCTTTGAAACTGGTCCAAGAACGCTGATATGGAGGTCCCATAACGATTCATCATCGCCGATTTGATCCTGTCTCCCGGTATCGGTGCCGAGCGGGTGACAATATCCCATTTATACTTGTCTAAAGCTGCTTCAGAAAGTTCATCTCCGACCCAGTGACCTAGCCATTTCAACCATACTTGTTTTGCAGTGAGACACTCCCAGAAGATGTGATGCATACTCGTTCTCTGGGTGTGATAGCTTGAGTCCAACGAACATAATGTCTCTGTTTGGTCTCTACGGTAGAAAGTATTAAGTTGTCTGGTTGCTAGCCGATACTGGACCCATAAGTGATAGTTAGTCAGTACATTATAATGCTTCCAAACCTTCTTTGGTGTCTGATCCTGTAAGAAGAACCACCAATCATCCGTATGACGACTTGTCTGTCACTTGTGCAGTACTCCGGACAGTCGGGCCGCAATATTCATATGGTAACATTTCTTGAAATGTTTGCGAATTGCTTGCGGAATCTTCCAAAATGCCGTAGTTTCTGATAGTGGCCAACCTATGTAATGGAGTAATGGATGCGGGTAACACACCACAGTAGTCAGTAGCGAAGCAACCCCTGGAGCCGACACTATGGGTATTGGAGATATCAGTGTGGTGAAGCGACTTATGAAATAATGCAAAGTACTTTCCAAAGGACGCATTCTGATTGGCGGAAAATACGGACCAAGGGTGCGGGCACCGGATAGTCGCCGCCGAGGAAGTCTACAAGCGGCCGAGCGGCGCCAGGCTGGAAATCAGGCTGGTGGACATGACAAGGGGCGTGGATAGTCGAACCGGCGGGCTAAGCGGACGGGAAGGCCACGGATGTTGGACGGCCGAGGCGGCGGATTGTTTGTAAGGAATGAGTGGAGGGAGCCTGAAGGAAGATGATGGTTCTAGTGGATGAGGGAGGCACCCGGATCGGATGAGAAGCCGCCAAGGAATTGCTAGCGCAAGAGGCCGAGGAGCTCGGATGGGTGGCTATCCGGCCGAGCCGGCCGGGTACAATGTACCATTCGGACTGGTA
>MIQA02010796.1:0-11112 GCA_001887855.2 Sclerospora graminicola | reverse complement strand
TATATTTGAATTCCCCTTTACATACACGTTTGGATTCACCCTTCATTATTATTGGTTTAGCTGGCCGATCGATTATTCTCGGTCCAGCCGGCAGTATACAAAGTTCAAGTATTTTGCCAGTCGAGCTCCCCGGTGACGATTCCCGCCCAGGAGCTACCCCTAGTCCTAACCCTCATCTCCCTATTCGACGGATTTTACACTTTTCGCCCTTGGGTCCACCAAGAGAGCGCAACCGCCAGTACTGACGGGTACACAAGGTGAGCTTTCAACATGGAGCACCCGAGTCGTCACGATCAAGCAGATGGAAGTGACCGATCCAGCCGGCCGGATGCCGGATCGGATCATGACTCGGATGGACGGAGTACCCCCTCCGACAGTCAGTCGTCTGGGCCCCCCGTGGGTGTTCGTGTCTCAGGAAGAATTTCTGAGAGCGACTACACCACATTCTTTTAGCGACCACTATCCGTGGCGCATTTCATCGAGCTCCATTTTTTGCTCTTAATGATCGATGTGAAGCTTGATTCTTTTTCTCGTGACGCTCGAATTCCTTCAAGAGCTTATCTTTCACTTCATCCAATGAAATTCCTTTACCATTTTCAATAATGGATGTTATCAGTTCGTATTCTTCAGGAAGACTTGTACTAGTTGTCGCTCATCAACAGCCGGTTCACCCATGGTTTGCATGCCAATCACCAATTCATCAAAAGCATTCAAATGTTCCATCATAGTCACACCGTCTTCCAACTAAAATTCATGCAATCGGAGTATCCTTAAGACCCGGTTATGTAACGTTGCACGATTGTAGAATTCAGCGTAACCCAAGCTTGCATGGCGCGCATCGTAGAACAAATTTTCGTCTGGTGTTGTAATCTCACCCCTTGTACGATAATGCCTAGCGCTTTGACATCACTGATAAGTCAAACCTCTGTGATTTCGTGCTCCGGTTTCACGTGTTCAATATGCAAAGTTATTCATTTCGGTCCAACATCATGCGATATTATACTGCCTGATAGTAGTTCCCACTCCCTAAGAGGACTTCGAAGTGCTTATTCGTCATGACGATTGTAACAAGCCCGATGTGTTGGCTGCTAACCTGTTAGAAACAAGTTTTTTTAATGTTTAATATATTTGTTTGTAAAAGAAATACCTAAAAAAGAATACTTTAAATTTACTTGAACAAAATTTAATTTCATTTGAATTACCAATTATTAAATTAATTAATTATAATGTAATTCAAAATAAAAAAGTATTTAAATTTATATAATGAATTAAATAAGTTAATAGTTAATTTAAGTTAAAAACTCTCAAAATAATATTTTAAATATCAATTTATTTGTTTTAAAATAATTACTTCTAAGAAATTGTGAATAACATAAAGTATTTTTTTACAAGATTTGAATTGAAATGTTTATTTATTTATAAACATGGATTACGATATCTGAATTAAATAATAAGCATTGTTAGTATTTTAATAAGCAATATCGGAAATAATCAAAGGTATATTTAAGTCTTGTTTTTAACGTTTCAGTTATTTGATAAAGAAAAGATAGCTACAGAAATATCTCTTAAATGATAGACTTTATACAATATTTAAATTTTTTATAAAGTATTATAAATACTTTTTTAAAATAATTTAATCTCGATAGCTACAGCTTGTCGTCTTCGAAAATTTCTTAAAGAAATTGGTCGCTGGACCGTTGTCCGACTACAAGCAGCTTCCCATTATCTGATAGAGAGATCGAACATATAGCTTGGCTTCTTGCACACTACCTCGTATTTAAAGCCCGACTCACCAGTCGTTGAATCATATAATGTCCACGGCGTAAGTTTTAGCTCTTTTCGTGGTCCTTTCACGCTTGGAGAAGACTACACACATCGATAGCTCCAGACTCATAAGCAACACAAAGTAAATGGGCAGCCTCGAAGTGGAGCGTCGTCATTCACTGAATACACAAGACCTTACCGCTATTCTTCTTACAAGGCAATACGCCAGATGAAAAGAATCAGCCGTAGTCGCATAGAAAATGTAGCGAATGAGATCCAGAACACGAGAACTTCAATTTTCCACGAAAATTGTATGGAAAGATATCAACGCTAGCAACTAGGGGAAACGATGGATGTTTAGACAACGCTGAGATAGTGGCAGGGTGACTTCGAAACCACAATTTCCTTAAAACACCATAGGCCGGTCGACTTCGCCAGCTGCAACATGAGAAGACATCAAAAATGATCAACGCGCTGAAGGAGAATGCATTCTACAATAGTATTGCGAAAAGTAGGCCTTGACAGATCTCTCTCAGTCTTGTTTCCATGTCGGCATCTTCCATTTAATTTTAAATGAATCGACGTTTCTTCGTCCGTGGGAAGTTGGACATTACTCCCCTTAATCTCCATAACTTCAAAACTCCCTGGTCACCTTCAATCATCAAAGCAGAAGAATCTCGTGTACAATCGAACAGAGTAAATGACTTAAGATAGCATCCCCGACTTGAGACCAAACAATGAATGGGCGTGTAATACTGGTACGTCGCTATTGCAGCTTCGTATTTTATGACACGAGCGTCAACATTAAACTCGAGATGTGAATTGAACCAGCACAAGTACAAAGTGTTCCCTCGACAGATTTAAGGAAGTATTTCTACTATTCCGAGGCCGTACTCGGCTTCAAAGACACGTAATTATTCGGGCCGATCAGTATGCAGTACAGCCAGGCGATTCACGCACACTATGTCGTCCCCATAACTCAAACACACTTTCATCTTCAAATGGTGCTCTTCACTAAAGAAGGCAATCGACATCGACGCGATCGCTTGAAATGGATGTGATGTGCTCAGACTAGTTCGAATCAGCAGCATCCAAAATAGTGGCTCTTTCAGTATAAGATAAAGGGTAATGATCGATTTCGTTTCGAGGCGATACATCTTCTTCAAACGTTCTTTAATTACGGCTATAACCACTAGGATCAGCAAGCATGATCGCGGCTTTATCAATTTCATCGCTTCGATGAATTGATGTCGAATATCGTCAACAGATTTGAGCCCGCTTCGATTTATTTTGCTTCGTTATGCTTCATGATTTCGTAGCAGCCCATGTATAAAAAACGCCGCTAGCGAAACTAGCTTAAGCCGAACGCTCATCCTCAATCACCTCTAAGTGGCGATATTTTTCGGAGCCTAGGTGACGGCAAATGTGCTGGTTTTCCTCCTTTCACGACCGTTATTGCCACCATTCCTGTGTCTGAAGCGTTTTCGTTGTCACTTCCATCAATTGACAACGAAAGCAATTTTAAAAGACACAGTTGGCAAATAGTTTAACGTCGGCAACGTCGGAGCTGGTACAATTTCTCTAACCTGCTTCTGTTTTTCGAGTCACTGCGTCAATTCGGTGGTCAACTATCTCATCCGAGAGTAGCGGGACTTTCATGTCTATGGACTCGCGAGTACGACGGCAAGCCATACGTCATACGACGAAAAACAAATGCGCTTAGAAACAGCATTCCGATGCCCTGGTACAGCATGAGCGCCTAAGAAGTGCGCTCGTTGCGCATGGTCACATGTAAAAAAAGAGTTTAAATTGGGCAGCCAACAAGCTAGTCCTACGGTACAGTTTGTAGCGTTTGTGCACTAATTATGCGAGTGCCAATATTTTCCATTTGCACAGCATCGACCCCAGGGCGACATTTTCCCGTTCGAGGAGGCTTCGCGGTGCGGGGCCACACGCCTCTCAACCTGATTCATTTGGTATCAATGCGCTCGAAAATGGAGCATGCAGGGCCCACAGAAAGAGTGATATTCACTGTCTCTTTTACTGCTGTAATTATCAACTGTCGGATCAGACGGTACATTGCCATTTGACATTGTGCAAAAGTTATGTATGTCTGCTCCTGTTTGCCAGTTCCTTAAAAACTCGCCATACTTAAGTAGGTTTTCTATGGAGAATCGTAATAATAATAAAATGTAGTCTAATTAGTCTTAACTATTAGCTACTATGAACATGTCTAATCTAGAATGTAATCTAGGCTCAGGCTTATCTGGAGAGTTAACCAGTCTGGGTGGATATCTGTTGTCCTGGGTGTTGCTACGGTTGTCTGGGTCCGGTGCTGGTAATTGGGTAAAGATGCACTGGGAACTGATTTTCAGTCGGATCCCTTCTTCTCGTAACGCATGAACTTTTGATTCATATTCCGCAACAGCTTCAACTTGAGCTCTAACTTGATTCCATATAAATTCCAAATGTTCCTGCGCTTCTTTCAGGATACCTTGAAAAATGGTCTGATTCCGCAACTGCCATAGCCACGTCATCCCCATTCCACAGATTCCCTTCCAGAGTCTCTGGAAAACATCGGTATACGTTTCATCATACCAGCCATACTGCCTCATCATCGCCTTCTTAATCCCACGTCCCACCGGCGGGGCACATCTTGTTACTATTGCCTTACGAAAACCTCCTAAACTCATATCTGATAAAGTTATACCACGCCAATGTTGCAATACTCGTCTCCAAAGGGCTTGGGCCCGTGGACATTCCCACAGGATATGGTATGTGTCCGAACGATTACTTCCACAACTTTTATCCAGGACACATCGCTCATCCGTTATGCTTCTGACGTAAAAGGTGTTTAGTTGCATGGTTGTCACCCGATATTGCACCCATACTTGGTAATTCGTCAGTAAGTTGTTGTGTTCCCATACTTGATCAGGATCGACATCCTGTATTTCATTCCACCACTCACTTGAAGTACCTTTTCTTTTCCACTTCGCCAATATTGGCTGTAATTGCGGTGCCACTCCATGAAAGTAAAGTTTTCGAAATGACCGCCTGAAATTTGCCCATATCCGTCGAATTGGTGTGGTTTCTTCCATTTCCCATCCGATCAGGTGAATATCTGGGTGTGGATTGAACACTACAAACTTACCTACTGTATCTTCCTGGTCTTCAGTATTATCCATGATATTGGATACTATTTCCCACAAGATACCGTCTGCTTTCTGCTGTAACCACACCGTTTCTGTTTCACTCTTACCCTGTCCGCACATTGTTCCTGGTCTTACAAGTGTCCACCTATGCGACTCCAAACACCTCGGGCCTCTGCTCAGAGTTATCTGTGGCCTTTCTCCAATGTAATGACCAACCTCAACTCTTGGAGACGCTGTTATGATTGAGCACAACCACCGACCTATTTTGGCACAGGTGTGGGAGTATCCATCTAACCCTTGCACCTGCCACATATAAGTATTTGTCGTTAGTCGTAATATTCTCAACTCACGTATTGATACCACCGGTATTCGGTAATACTTCTTGGCCGATAACACTGGCGCTTTCTGTTCTCGGATCCATGGATTCGATTCCCACCGATATGTTCCCCAGAATGGGATCATTGATGTGGGAAGGAGATCATGGTAGTGATAAGCTTCGATATCAACTTGGATCGTGAATTCATCTTTTGGCTGTAGAGCCAACCCTGTCATGCCGAGTCTCATTTCCATTAGCGCTGTTACCGGCGGTAGCACTGATTGTGAATACTCATCTAACTTCCTCAGCTTGTCCTGTTTTGGCCCTAACCATTCCTCCACTTCTTTCGCGATAGTTGGTTGTGCTCCTACCCTCACTGATGCTCCTGCTTTGCATACTTTATAACCTGATACAGGGGTTAATAGGTGCCCATAATTGTTATCCACTCCCAGCCCTGCTAACTCTAACCATGCCCTCTGGTAACTATCCCTCGCTGCAATAAGCCATTGACACGCCAACTTTAACCGTTGGATTTTCATAGCTACCGGTATTGAAATTAGTCCCACACCTCCTGCTGCCTGTGGTGTGAACAATAACGTGGGTGAGATCTTGTGTCGACTGCCTTCACTCACCGTACTGTTCCGCCATAAGAACGCCTTCTGAATATTCACCAACTCTTTCATCACTTCAACGGTAGGCTCAAACATACGCGCTGTGAATAATATTGAGGGGATCGCTATGACATTGAATAATTGAACCCGTTCCATAAACGCTGTTCCACAATCCGTTGCCGTTGCTAGCCTTCTCTGAACATTTCGTATTCGTAATGCCCAATTAACTGATTGTAGTGTAGTCCACCCAAAGAAATATCCTAAGTATCGTACTGTTTCTCCATCCGGTAATACTGGTATCTTGTACCACTTTTCTGGTACAAATGTTGTATTTAGGAATACAAATTTACTCTTGGCCGGCTGTACCTGTAAGCCTGAAAGGTCACCGAATCTACGCACGACTTCTAGTGCTATTGGTACCTGTTCGGCATGTTGCACAAATATCGTTGAATCATCCACGAATGCAGAAAATCTATGTTGAATGGACGTATCATGATGGAAGGGTTGTATTCCCGATATTCTTTCTTCCTGGAGTAGGGCGAGCGCCAATGGTTCCAATGCTAGGATGAATAACAGGGGCACCCCTGTCTGATGCCTGATTTCACTGGGAGTGGCTCAGAAAAAGTATTATTGACGAGAAACTCTGCTGACGTTCCGGCATGAATCCTATCCATTAAATCCACAAATCGTTCCGAGAATCCAAATGTCTTAAGGACTTGCAATAAATACTTCCTATCCACCGTGTCGTAAGCTTTACTAAAGTCTAGTAATAGAATCCCCGCACTCTTGGCCGCCGATTCTTTCTGTTTTGTTCGGTAGTTTTCAAACGTTGCTTTCATCATGACAACAGCTTTGTCCATTCTACGCCCTGAAACAAATCCCTGCTGGGTGTCTCCTATCAATTTTCCAAGGAAACCTTGTAGCCGCTGGGCAATTATTTTTGCAAATAATTTATACCCTGTTGTCAATAATGAAATTGGTCGATAGTCCAGAGCGTTATTTGAATCACCCTTCTTTCTTAAGGGGATAACCCCTGCCTTTAAAAAGGAACGGGGTGGTGAAATCCCTTCCAAATTCGAGTTGAATAATCGTGTCAGGGGCTCAAGTAATACATCTCCAAAATCCTTGTGGAAGTCGCTACCTAACCCATCCTGCCCAGCTGCCTTCCGTCTTTCTAGACCTTTGATTGCCCATTTCACATCATCCTCTTCAATTCGCGCTAGGAGGGCTTCATTTTGGGCGCTTGTGACCTTATCTGCATAAACTGTGCTAATTCCTCTCGTAATTGATCACTTGGCAGTGTTCTGTGGCTGATTCCCATTATGGGACGCCATGTGGCTGCGAATTTGTCTGGAATTGAAAGTGAGGCTGGAAAGGGAGGGCCTGAGAACGCATCAATTTTTGTAACTGTTTGATCTCGTTCCCATACTGAAGCCCTTTTGAATAGCCAACGCACATCCGAAGGGGATCTATGTAGTCGCCGGCCTCGTCGACAGGCTCGTTCTGTCTGTAATACTCCGGCTAAGGATGAGACTATATGCCTCCTGGTTTTTGCATTGTCCCGGACCATTCTTTGCAAATGTTGCACTCGTCGTCTGCGCCGTTTTGCCACCTTCTTCCGCATGTGGTAAATGATGTCTCGCCAAATATCAATACGTGTGTCCCAGCTAGTGTCTCCATCCAGTCTAGTATTGGATTTCGTGATTTGATCCCGTAAACGTGAATGAATGTTGTCATTACCTGACCCCGTAAAGGGATACTGCATTCGTCTATTGTTCATATACTGTTGAGATATGCTTGGGTCTTTCAAACATAAGAACACTTGGTTATGATCTGATAATACTGGCGGTGCTTCAACGGCTACCCAAATTACCCAATTCTTCCAGTTCTCGGACACGTAAAAACGATCGATCCTGCTAGCTTGATTTCCGCGCCAGTAAGTATAATGATTGGAAGGGTCAATAGTCAGATCATCTATGGCCGGCATCATCAATATTCTTGCGTCCCATAATCCCCACTCCTGCACTATTCGCACTAAAGCCTTACTCTCTGGTCGCAGCAATCTTTGTCCCCCAAGTCTGTCTAAAAGGGGGGAATCAACGCAGTTAAAATCCCCTCCTAGGATGCAATTCACAGGTTTTCTCGTAAACATCATCCGAAAATCTCCATAAAATTTTTCTCGACTTTTACAATCACCTGATGGTCCATACACATTGATCACCACCACATCATTCCACTTGACCATAATTAATCTGTGTGACCACACAGTATTCTTCCACGGAATAACTTGGTCAGCCACCATCGGGGTTAGTAATATTGCCACCCCTCCTTTTTTTTCGGTGTGTATGCTCCAGTATGACAATGTTTTATGTCTGTTACGATGCCCCCATAAGGCCGCCCACTTTCGAGATACCTCTTCCTTTTCCTGTACGGAGGCAATATGGGTTTCTTGAATTAAAATTATGTGTGCCACATAATTCGATTTATTCTATCGCCATGCATTAAACCATGCGTCAATGTCTTTTTTTACAAATCCGCGAACGTTTTGGCTTAAAATTATTGAAGTGTGCTTGTTTACGTCGGATGATTCCTTTCCCAGTGACGGCTGATATTCAAGGTCTCTCATTAAGCGATGTGTCGTGAATATGTCGGATTTGTGCATATTATAATATGACAACATCGATGTCTGTCCTACCGCGGTGCCCTTAGTAATGACGCCGACTGTCACCGCCGGATGCTAGAGCAGGCATTGCTTTGGCCCCCACTAATTCCATTATTTCTGCTGAATACATGAACATAAATACGTTCTTCCACGCTCCAATAATCCCATTATTGACTCCTTCTATATGAGCCGCGTAATCAGAATTCGTCTCCATCAAGCGTATATGTCGCTGTAATAAATGTACAATAGTGTCCGTTTCTTGATAATTTTCTCCTGAGAGAGCCGCTATCTGTTCTGCGAAGAGATTCGCACTAACCAGCATGTTCGCTAGTGTCGACATTTGTCTTGGAGCTAACAATCGTAAAACTGCATTTCCTCCATATTGTATCTTCCTTAATGTTGCCCATTCCTGCGAACTGTTCATTACCGCATGTTTTTGAGCTGCACTGTTCATGACGCTAAAACGATTCTCCCACTCAGAAAACCAGTCCCCTGCGATATCAACAAGCCCTTCTCGTTTACCCGCATCTACTACTTCCCGCCAACACTGTTCTCGCCAGGTTTTTGTAAGCTCCACCAAAACCTTTCCATGCACGCTATCGAGATAGTAATGAGAGCCTGATACTTCTTTCAGCAAGTGCATTAATCTGTTTCCTTCCAATCGTGCCACTTTCAACCAGAGCGTCTTCGTTGAGCTGAGTACCGGAAAGGGGATTCCCGTATGCTCTTCCCATTGTAATAAGAGATGGTTCCACGCCGTTTTGAATTCATCCATCGATAAATTCATTATATTAGGTGCCGAGTCACATTGCATTAATTCGTCACAGAGTTCACGTTGAACCGGAATAATATCCATATCCTCGACCTTCCCTTCATTTATATCTCTCCGACAAATTCGCTTGGACTCAGGCGTTTCTATTATTTGAGATTCGTTGGAATCCTTCAAACTCGCCGAATTTTCTGACTCTTTGTACTCCGAGTCTGACGTTCCACTGTCCATTAACTGTAATTGTCCGTGGTCTGCTGTGTGATTCCACCACACACGTTCGTACCACTGTTGGAGTATCGGCCTCGATATTTGGTAGTGCTGTTGCAGTTTCGTGCAAGTTTCCTGGTCTGACAGGTCTGCTTGTATCAACTTCTCCTGTTCCGCTAGTGATAGTTTCATCACCGTATCGGACAAGAAGTGTAGCAATTCTGTCATTCGGGGATCTCTCGTCCGTTATCTCGCACTTGAGTCCATGATGAATCGTAGGGCCAGATAATCTGTGTATGAGATCCGTGTAATCGCCGTTCCAATCTTCAGGGTCCCAAGGAGATTGGCTGCCATAGCTGGTTATTGACCCATCCGGCGTTACTACCAATTCATGAGAAGAAGCCATTTCACCCTCTTCGTCATGTTCACCTGTAATATCTTCAAAACGTTCATCCTGAAACTCCTCATCGTCGCTATTATTCTTCATTGTTACATCCTCTGTTTCGTTGATCCGTTGCCCATTTAGCAGAGCCGAATAGTGTTGGCCACTATATATTAAAATCAGCGGACGGTGACTCTCTTGACAATCCGTCGGTTCCGCCGTGAGGTAATTTCTCATTTTCTCGTGAAATATTCCCACAGTCATCGGATATTCACCACTTGTTTGGAATGTTTTACCTCTAATAGATCTTGTTTCTGGAACGAGATGTGATAAAACAGGCTCTTTCATCCCCGTTGGGTGACTTATGACATAGATTCCCTTTGAAGCAGTGTACTGATAGTTTTCAGTGTGTCTGTACACCCCCATTTTGTCCTTGGTATTATCTCGTCAATTTTCGTGCTACTACTCGCAAATTCCAACAGGTATTCCTGGAACTGCTTTCGAGATTCCTTTGGCGTGATCGATTCATCTGCTCGTCCTAATTCCAGTAACGTGGGTTTCCTCGTTCCGGCCGGAAATTTTAAGTCAAAATCTAGTAGTGCCCTTATTATGCACCCTTCTTTTAGCTTCTTGGCCATCGCTTCCAACCTTTCCACCTTATCACCCAACTCCTCAGAGCAGGCTAGAGCCTGACACACCGCGTAAACCTGACAATTCCCTGTCGCTGGTGTGGCTGTCTCCTTGAAGCCTAGTGCTTGTCTTACTTGTGAAATTGATGTCAAAACCATGTCCCTGTCCTCTTTCATCGGTGGTACTCGAACTGGTCGAATAACTCCTTCTTCCTGGTCTACTTGGGTAATCGCTTCATGTAGATAAGTTTTCACCTTGCCTTCTTGCATGAGTAAGGTGGCCGCTTTCTTTTGGAGGATTATTGCGTGCTGTTCATGCTCTAGCTGACGTGCCCGACGATCCTTTTTCTTCGTTTTGCTGTGAACCTTTGTAGCTTCTGTTACATCTGTGGTGGAGCCGATTTCCAAATCCATGACCGAAGTCGTGGGTGGAATCCGGATACCCACTGGCCCGGACGACCAACTATCGGAGGGGGTACTCCGTCGGTCCTGATCGGCATCGGAATCAGATGAATCACCACTGTGGTGACTGATCTGATCCTCCCGGTCATTTGGCCGGTCTGGATGCTCGTCAGGATCTATGTTTAACTTCATCTCACCTTGTGTACCCGTCGATCGGG